>SKCR01005728.1:0-40798 GCA_019454045.1 Zanthoxylum bungeanum | reverse complement strand
TAATATTCTGATTTGTGCTTTAAGTAACCGTTCCTATAGTGGGTTGAAAGGGGTTTAACCAAGGCACTTTTAAGGATAAGTAATGGTTTGGTGTCTTCCTTCACTCACTACCTTTCTATAAGGAAAATTTGTGAAGGCACCTAGATATCATCTACTCGTTGCCTAACTGTGATTGACTAATTTGGAGGACTCGCTGTTTAATTCCTGACACCAAGCGATAAAAGTCTAAGAGACTTGGGTACTTAAGAGAGCCTCGCTCCACCCTCCCTCTGGGGAATCTACAACGAGAAATCCATTTGACAGTCAGTCACACACCATAGCTCGTTTGCACGTACCTTAGTGTATAAAAAAGGTGCGCTCACTTGGTCGCTCGGACCCTTGAGTGGGGAGACCTAGTTGTGGGTAATCCTTCGTCAGCGAGAGCCGTAAACCCGCATGTGAACCTTAGTCGTAGAACTAATAAGAATTATTTACTTGTGCTTGTGTTTGGGAACATGGTCGTTTGGATCCATTCAGACCTTTTATCATGAGGTATGGGCTTGTTGGGCCATTTAAACTGGGACAAAACATATCTTATGATGATTGGGCCAAAAGCTTCTAAAACGCCAATGGGCCATTATATGCTTGTGTTTGGGAACATTGTCGTTTGGATCCATTCGGACATTTTGTCATAAGGTATGGGCTTGGTTGGGCCATTTAAACTGGGACAAATAAGTATCTTATGATGATTGGGCCAAAAGCTTCTAAAACGCCAATGGGCCATTATATGTTTGTGTTTAGGAATATTATCATTTGGATACGGTTGGACTTCTTGCCATGAGACGTGAACTTGTTGGGCCATTAAAACTGGGACGAGTTCACTCCTATGATAGTTAGCCCAAAAGCTTCTAAAATGATGATGGGCCGATTTGTGTGAAAATTTTAATGAGTTGATATATTCATTGTATCGCATGCATCTCATTCATCTCATGCATACATATATCCTGTTAACAACCCTCTATGTCTATAAAAGACATCATAGATTCCCGTTGGGTTAGGGAAGAGGGAAGACTCCACTAAAAAGACCGGTAACAGATTGAGTACATCCGATAATGAGGTATCCCGGATAGATCAGTGGAAAACGGACTCGCCAAAATTACTGAACAGTTGCAAGTTGACTTACTACTCTGCTGTGGCTGGTATGGCTGTACCCCGTGCTAGGGGAAGTTCTGAGAATGTGAGGCACGAGGAGCCTCCGAATGGGTTGGGGGATGATATCCCCGATTTTGATGATGACATGGCAGAGTATGCAACAGGCAGAGTGATTGGGTCTCAGGCAGAATTTCCAGAAGCTTCGAGATCAGATTGAAACAGTTACCCGCAAAATGAGGGGTAAACATGAAGAGTTGTTAGATTATGAGGCAATGACCTACGAAGAACAGTTGCCAGCTCAGTTCAAAATGCTGGATATGGCTAAGTTTAACGTGAATGGGGATCTGAGGGTCCATCTCCGTCAGTATGTTTCAGTTATGAGTTCAGTGGGTTTATCCAAGCGTCAAGTGCAGAAAATGTTTTGGATGTCACTTGAGGGAGCGCCGGTAGTTTGGTATCACAGCCTTGAGAAGAAGATTATGGAAGATTGGAGGGAACTGGCTGATGCTTTTCTGAAGCAATATGTTACAGATTTGGAAATTGATTTGTCACTCCGTGATTTGGAGAACACTAAGCATAAGCCGGAGGAAAGCTTCAAGGAGTATGTAAACCGCTGGAGAAGCCATCTTCTGAAAATGCAGACTCGACCCTCTGAGAAGGACCAGATTAAAATGATCATCAATGGCACCAAGCCCTCGATTTATGGCAAGCTGAGGAGGATGACCTCCATGATTACTGATTTTTGACAATTGAGAGAAATTGTCATGGATATTGAAGAAAAAGAGGTAGAGAACATGAAGTTTTATGGCCTAAGTATGAGGCCTATTAGGGGAACATCAGGTAGCAAACTTATTTCTGCGGAGATTGCTGCCATCCGGAATCGGAGATTCTCCAACTTAGGGAGGCCCTTGTCTAAGGTGCTGAGAAATTAAAAAACAAGGACTTCTGAAACCCCTGGAGACCAAACCACTTCCCAACCCTCCACCACCACATCTCAATCTGAGCCATACTTGTCACTTCCACCAACATAAAGGCCATGACACTGATAATTGTGCCCGCCTCCGCCATGAAATCCAAGACCTTATAGACTCCAAAAATACCCGACCCTGAAATAGAACGCCCCAACACACACTAAATCCCCTACCAAATTACCACTCTATCCCCCCCACCGACCTATATGATAAACTCTGGCCTACCCGAAAGCCTTGTCCTCAAGTCCTTTGACCATCAAGCCTTTTGCCTGGGTATCTGGGACAGTAACAGTGAAGATGAGACAGAACGGGGGCAGAATTTCTGGGAAGACTTCTCCAGTAGTGATGAAGAAGAAGTGAGGGGAATGACATGCAGCGGTCGTTTCTATAATGATATGGCAGAAAAGGGTAAGGAAATATTAACAGATGGTAGAGAAGTGATTGAGAATACAGAGATTACTGAGGGAGATACAGTGCTGATGCAGTTGAAAAAGACCCGGCACAGGTTAGCATCTGGGAATTGTTGTATTCATCACAGGAACACAGACGGGCCATGGTTGAGGCCTTAAGCAAGATAGTAATGCCAGAAGACGCCAACCCCGCAATGTTTGTTGGTGGGTCAGTCCAAAAGGAAACTCTGCCAATATCCTTTTCTGAGGAAGAACTCCTCTGGCTGAGGGAGAAATCATAATAGACCCTTGTTTATCAGAGCTGAAGTGAGGGGTAAAAAGACCTCTTGTGTGATGGTTGATGACGGCTCATCCATTAATGTGTGCCGTTGAAGATTTTGGCCAAGCTGGGTATGAAGGCAACAGATCTGGATCCCTCTAGTATGACTATCAAGGCTTATGATGATAGTAAGCGAGGAGTTGAGGGTACATTTGTGGCAACGGTCAAGGTTGGTCCTATTGAGGACGAAGTTGAGTTCACAGTGCTGGATATCCCAGCTACCTTTGTCTTGTTGTTGGGAAGGCCTTGGTTTCATAAGCTTGGAGGCGTGCCCTCTACTCTGCACCAGATGATTAAGTTCCCGTATGAGGGAGAGATTGTCACCATTCGAGCTGAGGTGGACAATGATGTAGCTCCTTTAGAGATACAGCCTTTCACGAGGTTCCAAGTGTCGGTGACTTTTGAGGAGTGGATGGATCCTATGGTGGCTATGATCATGGAAAATATGAAGTTCGAGCCGGGCAAAGGTTCAACATTGCCTAACTTTAAAGGTCAGACCACTCGAAGGGGTTTGGGGTAAAAGTCTGATGAAGAAAAGCCGAGGGCTAAAAAGGAAGGGTTGAAATTGATGGAATGCTTTGTGAAGGCTTCAGGGTATCAAGGTGAGCTCGAACAATTAGAAGTTAATGGGATTGTGGTGCCTAGATTTGAGATTTTCCAGGATATGTTGGGTGAAAAGTCGCTGACAGAAGAAATTATGAAAGAAGATGATAAGTGGGAAGAAGAGTTGATGAAATTGGAGAGCCTGACTCTCGAAGAGGATGAAGAAACTGAGAAAAATCTGGTTGCGGAGGAAGAAGTGTCTGTGGATGATGAAGACATTTATCTTCCTGATTTATTTGAGTGTACTTCTGCATTTGCTAGTAATAAAGACAATCATTTTGCTTACTTGCCTGAGTCTCTTCCTTTCAATTTGCATGACTTGAGTATATTTGATATTAGCTCAACCAGAACAAATGCATTTAAATTGGGCACGCCTGAGAACCCCAAGGAAATTCTGATTGCAAGTGAGGTTACCTCCGAGGAGGGGAGAAATGAGAAGAAATATTGGTAAAATATGCTAAAAGTGTTTGCTTGGCCCTACGAGGACATGCCTGGGGTAGACAAAAGTATTACCCAGCATACAATACCAACTTATCCGAATACGAGGCCTGTAAAACAGAAACTCCGACGGATGAGACCAGAATGGGCTGAGAAAGTTAGAGAAGAAGTCAAGAAATAGATAAATGTGGGGTTCCTGGAAGTGGTAAAGTATCCCGAATGGTTAGCAAATATTGTGCCAGTGCCGAAGAAAGACGGGAAAGTCATAATGTGTGTGGATTACAGAGATCTCAACAAGGCTTGTTCGAAAGATGATTTTCCTCTACCTCATATTGATGTACTAGTTGATAGTGCAGCTTTATCTGCCAAGTATCCTTTGCAGATGGGTTTTCAGGGTATAATCAGGTTCTTATGGCTGAGGAAGACAAGCACAAAACTGCCTTCGTCACAGAGTGGGGTACTTATTGTTTCAAGGTAATGCCGTTTGGGCTCAAAAATGTAGGAGCTACTTATCAACGGATGGCCACTACATTATTTCATGACTTGATGCACAAAGAGATTGAAGTATATGTGGATGCATGATGGTGAAATCAGAAACCAAATCGGACATATAGAAGCGCTGGAAAAGTTCCTTCAGAGAGTTGACCAATACAACTTGCGGTGAATCCCAAGAAATGTGTGTTGGGGTAACATCAGGAAAATTGCTGGGACATACAGTGGGAATGGGAGGAATAGAAGTAGATTCTGAGAAAATCAAGGCAATTACTGAGATGCCGGCACCGAAGACAGAGAAAGAGGTTAGAGCATTCCTAGGAAAAATTCAGTACATCAGTCGGTTCATCGCCAAGTTGACATTAGTGTGTGAGTCTATTTTCAAACTGTTGAGAAAGGACCAGCCAGTGAAATGGAATGAGCAGTGTCAGTCAGCCTTCGATAAGATCAGATAATACTTAGTAAAACCTCATGTATTGAAACCTCCAATACCGGGAAGGCCTTTGGTACTGTATTTGGCTATAGAATCAGAAGCACTAGGTGCAATGATGGTACAGGCAGATGAGACTGAGGTAGAGCATGCAGTCTAATATCTCAGTAAGAAAATGCTTCCGTATGAAGCCCGCTATCAAGAAGTAGAGAAGATCTATTTGGCAGTAGTATGGGCATCCATAAAATTACGGCATTACTTCCAATCTTACAAGATCCATGTAGTGGCAAAGGAGAATCCTTTGAAATATCTGCATTCAGTGCCTTCGCTAGTGGGAAAATTGGGCAGATGGTTAGTGTTGCTGACAAAGTTTGACATTGAGTACCTCACTTCCAAAGTGATCAAGGGGCGAGCCGTAGCAGAGTTTCTGGCATTGCAACCTATTGAAGGGATCAGCATAAGTTTGAATTTCCAGATGAAGAGATCCAGGCAATAACAGTTCAGGGATGGAAAATGTACTTTGACGGAGCAATGAATTACAAGGGAGCCAGAATGGGATTGTGATAGTGACCCCAGAAGGAGAAACCTTGCCTATGGCCAAGAGGTTGACATTCGGAGTAACCAACAACATAGCTGAGTACGAAACATGTGCTTTTGGGTTGACGGCACTGATAGCCTTGAAGGCTGAGAGCGTAGAGGTCTACGGGGATTCAATGTTAGTAATTCGACAGATTCAGAGAGAATGGGAACTGAAGGAAGAACGGTTGAAACCTTACCTTTTTCACCTTAGAAAGTTGGCACAGGCTATCCCTGATTGTAAATTTCAGCACTTGCCGCGAGAAGAGAATCAGATGGCAGATGTATTGGCTACACTTACAGCGACTTGGGAAAATCCAGAGAAGTTAGTGATGAGACCATTGATACTGACAACAGCAAGCAAACCGATCTATGAGACAGAAAGAGTTTCGGAAGTAGATATCGATGATGGTAAACCTTGGTATCATGACATTCAGAGGTATCTGGAACACAGAGAGCTCCCAGAGGAAGCAAGCATAAAAGACAGAATAGCCATTCAGAAGTTGGCTTCTCAGTATGTGATTTTGAAATGGGAATTGTACAAGAGGCAAATAAATGGCATTCAGCTAAAGTGTTTGAGAAGAGAATAGGCTCGGAAGATAATGGAAGAAATACATGCCGGGGTATGTGGACCACACATGAATGGGTTGAATTTGTCTCGCAAGATTGCAAGACAAGGTTTCTATAGGTTAACCATAGAGACATACTGTGCGAAGCTGGTAAAACATTGTCACAATTGTCAAGCACATGGTAATATGAATCATCTGCCTCACACAGAGTTACACGGGTTGTCAGAGCCTTGGCCTTTCTCAGCATGGGGAATTGATATGATTGGAGAGATTCGACCAAATGCATCGAATGGACATCGGTTCATAATAGTGGCAGTAGACTACTTCTCAAAGTGGGTGGAAGATGAATCATTCTGCAACGTTACAACAAAGCAGATGGAAAAGTTCATAACCCGGAATCTCATATGTCGGTATGGTATGCCGCATCATGTGGTCACAGACAACGGAGTTCAGTTCCAAGGGGAAACAAAGGCAATGCTGCAGAAGTACGGGATAGGCCATCACAAGTCATCGCCTTACAGAACGCAGGCAAATGGGGCAGTCGAGGTAGTAAACAAGACAATAAAGAAAATGTTAGCCAATATGATAGATAACTACAGAGACTGGGCCGATAAATTGCCGTACGCCTTGTGGGGGTACAGAACGTCTGTGAGAACAGCAACAGGAGCCACGCCTTACTCTTTGGTTTATGGAATGGAAGCAGTACTGCCAGTGGAAGTTGAGATACAGTCAATGAGGGTATTAGCAGAAACAGAGTTACCTGAACAAGAATGGGCCGCACATAGGTTTGAACAGTTAGCACTGCTAGATGAAAAGAGAATGAAGTCTTTGCATCACATGTAGATATATCAGAAGAGGTTGGCACGGGCATTCAACAATAAGGTGCGCCCTACTAAGATTAAAAAGGGTGATTTGGTACTTAAGCAGTCAAGGCCGTCGACGACAGATCCGAGAGGAAAGTTCAGACCTAACTGGGAAGGACCTTACATAATGCAGAAAGTAATGGGAAATGGGGCAGTGAGACTGTCAGACTTGGAAGGTAATGAGTTCACTGAGCCGATCAACGTGGACAGATTGAAGCAATATTTTGCCTGAGAAAGAGAAGACTTGGCAGAAGACCTAACCCGACGGGATAAGGAAACTCATGCATGCATGCATACATGTAACACATTTTGGCATTCGTTTTGTATTTATTTTGTATTCACAGGTTTTGAAGAAGAAAAGAGAAGGCGGCAAAGACAAGCCGATCAGAAGCATCAACATACCAGCATCAGTTTTGGGATGCGTCCCAGGGAGCGAGGCCCACATCAATACTAGCAGCAGTCTTGGGGATGTGTCCCGGGGTTGAGGCCCACGTCAACACACATACCAGTTGCAGTTATTGGGATGCGTCCCAGGATAGAGGTCCACTGCATCATCAGTTTCAGGATGCGTCCAGGGTCGAGGCCCACATTTTGTCAGCGGTATTGGGATGCGTCCCAGGGTCGAGGCCCCTATTGTCGGTTGTAGCTATTGGGAAGCGTCCCAGGATCGAGGTCCACTACATCATCAGTTTCGGGATGCGCCCCAAGGTTGAGGCCCACCTTTTGTCAGCGGTATTGGGATGCGTCCCAGGGTCGAGGCCCCCGTTGTCGGTTGCAGCTATTGGGATGCGTCCTAAGATCGAGGTCCAGTGTATCATCAACTCAGTTCGAGACGGTATGCAAGTCAGGTGGCAGCTGGCGAGCCAGGTAAGTGAAAATGCATTGTATAACTTTGATAGGATTGTCACTGTTACACATTACACAAGTCTCATCAAAGTGGGGGCGACTGTAGGCACTGCATTTTTGCATATATGTCCCGATGAGGAGTCTCACACGGAGACACTACCTTTTAAGTCACGAAAGTCGCGGGAAACGGACGTCGGAAGGGAAAAGATGGAAATCAGTACTTTGTCGAATTTGACTCGCTTGTTTAGCTTCGGGCTCGCTGATGGACCTTCGTTTTAAAATTCACCTAGCCTAAAACATCCGCAAACCAATTAACCCCGGCCCAAAATCCCCGTCAACTCCTTTGCCTTGACCTAAAACCCCCGCAAGCCCACACACCATTAAGCTTACCAGCAAACCCACCGACCAAAGCCAAGCCCACGCCCAAACATGGCCCATGCACACCCAAGGCCCTTAATACGCATCCAAGTAATTAAAATTCATATTTAACACAGGGGAAAATCAAAATAAAACAAATAAAATCTAAATAATTGCATGCCTAATTAAGATAAATCAAATATATTAATTCCCTAATTAAACCAAATCTTGTCTCCAATCAAATAATAGGTTTTCCTTGTATGACACTAATTGGTCTCCTTCCCATTCAAACACATGGAAAACCTAGCCTTTGTCTATAAAAGAAACCCAAAACCAACATTCCCCCTCTCTCTCCAACTCACGCATACACAAAGAGAAAAAGCCTAGCCATTCACGCCCAACTCAAAGACAAGCACAAGAAATTTCTTTTCTCCTCCTTCACTCTCAAGAACCGTATACACATCCCCCTAAACACCATCCACCACCAAAAATCACCAACCAAAAACACCACCCTCCATACACGCAAAACAGCCTACTTCACTACCCAAAACTGAGCACACAAACTCCTCAAAACAGTCCCCATTGCCGCAATAAAACATATCCCTATAACCCTCGAAACAGTCCCCTAACGCCACCAAAACTGCATCACCGAAAGAGTCACAAAACCCCACTGTAACCACCGAACTCTACCCCCTAAACAGCCCTTGTATCACCGAAAATCTGCACCCCCATACAGCCCCTGCATCACCGAAACAGCCCCTGAAAATTCCCCCAACATTATCGAAAAATACAGCCCAAAAAAGTCCACATAAGTACCGAAAAACAGCAGCACTGTACCCCTGAAACTACCGAAAAACACAACCAAAACAGTAGCCTAAAATACCTAAAACAGTGAACAAAAACTGCACTTTAAAACCCCTAAATAACCGCATAAAATAGCAGCCCCTAGACCTCTTAAAAAAACTCAAAAACAGTGGCCTTATACAACAAAAAATGGTGACTGAAAAATAGCAGCAAAAACAGCAGCGAAATGTTGGAAAACAGCAGCCCGAGCAGTGAAAACAGCCAGGAAAGACGTAAACCAGTGAACCAGAAAAGTTACGGAGCGTTAGCCTTCCGATCACCGTGTAACGCGAGTCCGAGAGTCGACGTAAAAGGTTAGACCTGAGGGCACTTTTTACATCTATTTTCATTCGTATTTTTATTGTTTATTATTTGCATGAGTATTATGGAATGATGTGTGTTGTGGCCCTTGATTAAAATGGAAAATGTGTCGCCTCTTGTGGTATATAGGATGGAAACCCAAACGTAAACTCCGTAGCTGAATCCGAATGGACGGTAGTGCTGTCTGTACTTGGGATACAACTCCACGTACCACTCGAGCAAACGGCGCATATTTCGATTTATTTTGTCTTGTTTGTTTATTATTCGTTATTTAATTTCTGCATGTTATTTGTTTGTGTAATGATGAGATAAAGCGCATGGGCTTAGTAAGTTGGATTAAAGGTCCTCCATTTCGAGGGGTTAAAATCCTTTACCACGATGTTTTACCCGCCGGATGATCTATATTCGGTTGAATGTAAGATGTGTTCAATCGGGTATACAAAGTCTGATATTGTTGTCTTTATTTTTTATATGCATTATGTTATTAGCGCATGGGCTTAGTAAGTTGGATTAAAGGTCCTCCATATCGAGGGGTTAAAATCCTTTACCACGATGCTTTTCCGCATCGGATAATGTATATTCGGTCGAATGTAAGATGTGTTCAATCGGGTATACAAAGTTCGATATTGTTGTCTTTATTTTTATATGCATTATGTTATTAGCGCATGGGCTTAGTAAGTTGGATTAAAGGTCCTCCATGTCGAGGGGTTAAAAAAGCTTTACCACGATGCTTTGCTGCGCCGGATAATGTATATTCGGTTGAATGTAAGACGTGTCCAGTCGGGGATACGAAGTCCAATATTGTTGTCTTTAATTTTATATGCATTATGATGTGATGCGTATGGGCTTAGTAAGTTGGATTAAAGGTCCTCTATTTGGAGGGATAAAAAGCCTACGGTCTACCTTTACCACGATACTTCGCCACGCCTTTTATTTCGTTATTTTCTTTTCTTTGTATGTCATCTTCTTGCATAATCATGCATCATGTTGCATCGCGCATGGGCAAATCAACTTGGATTAAAGGTCCTCCACTTTGAGGGATAGAAAGCCTACGGGCTACCTTTGCCACGACGTTTTGCCGCGCCGGACAAAGTGCATTTGATTGAATGTGAGATATGTTCAATCGGACACTTGAAATCCTATATAGATGTGGGCATATGTCGCATCTCTTTTCTTTCACTTCCATTATTTATCTTTCAAATCGCATCATGGCACGTTTATTTTGATATACAATTGCCTCTTTGGTTATTTCTTTGCATTATATACCTAGTTGTTTCTCTTTATTACGTATGATTGTGCAACTACCATTTGTTTGCATTTCTGTGTCCATGAATGTAATGTGCTTATGACATTGTATGCTTGCCGTATTTAAATTTATCTTTATGCATGCAAATTCGAACATAGATTATATGCAAATAGGTTGTATGCAAATTTGGACATAGATTGTATGCAAATAGGTTGTATGCAAATTTGGACATAGATTGTATGCAATTAGGTTGTATGCAAATTTGGACATAGATTGTATGCAAATAGGTTGTATGCAAATTTGAACATAGATTGTATGCAAATTTTGACATAGATTATATGCAAATAGGTTGTATGCAAATATGAAAATGTGTTACATGTGAACTTAGATGAACTTTTGATTTGTGCGTGTGAACTTAGATTAGAATACCTTTAGGAATATATGTTGCTAGACTTGATTAAATTATTGCACAACTTATTTTATTACAAGTGGCATAAGTAAGGGACCATTCTGAACCCAATGGTTTGAGGTCTTCCCTTGCGGGGGTGAGTACGGCCCTTAAATCATATTCCCCCGTTTCAAACCGGGTGGCGACTCGTTTATTCTCCGGTTTTAGTCCCCCGCGGGCTACTCCGTACTCCCAACCGTGCCGCGAGCCCGGAACAGCATGCGTCGCCCAGTTTCTGTGTCCCACAATCCCCAATATTAAAAATAAGAGTCGAGAAAAATTAACGATCAATGCAATACATTCATCACATGAATCTAAAACATTCATCCCATGAATCTAAAATATTTATCACATAAACATTAAAACAAATATTTATCACATTAACATTGAAATTGTGCCTACTCATCACAACATGCATATTGATAATTTATATCTCATATAAACCATTAAACAGAAATTTTTAATTGAAATAGATGGGTTAAGAACACTTTTCAAACTCGCTCTTGATGCCAATTGTAGGAAACGCTTTCTTTATGCGCAGCGGAAACGCCTTAAGCTCCGGGATCAACCTTGAAAATTTTTCTACCTTCTCCCTTGATGAAATCGAATCCCACCAACACTTGATGACTTGATTTGCTCCTATTTTGAACGTGTTTCCTTGAACTCCGTTCTTGGATCTATAACCCCGATCGTTCGAGTTATGTCTCGTTACCAACAAATCGAAGTGTGGGCTTTACTCATAAATTTTATTCTCTAAACTCTTTAGAGAAGATTATGTGCCACAATTGTTTTTTTTTTATTCTTTCAAACACTTGAGAGAATTAGAAGAAACTCTCTCACTATTATTCTTGGCTTTTGGTAAGAATGAATGAAGAAGATGAAGTTCTTAGTCACTCTATTTTTTTCTTTTTCAACACTTGAGAAAAATTCTGGATTTTTGATTCCCTTACTTTCTTCTCAACACTTAATAAAAATGATAGATATCATCAACTTTTTCAACCCTTTTAAAGTTTTTGAATCTTATTCTCATTCAAAACACAAAATTACTTATCAATAATATGGAAAACATAATGAATGTGTAAGGCCATACTATAGCATGTGAAGTGAACCACGATTAGGTAATTAGGTATGACCTAATAAACAAAATGCTTGGACATTATGGCAAGCTATAATGATTTGTCTCCATGATAACGCAAATATCATTAATGATATAGTTATCTCACAATTTAGCATTATCAAATGATGTAATAATTACCTTATAATTATAATTTGATTATCTTATAATCAAAGAATTCTAGAAAATATTATATTAAACTTATTCAATATAGTTTTCATTTGTGACAAATTATATTATTAATCTCATTAATAATATATAAATATATATTTATATATGAGTATATAATTAGACAATCCAATTATATTTGATTTGCTACAGTAAATCGAGCTAGCACGGGGACCAAATGGACCACAGTTTTGAGCTCCAATAATCCCAAAATATTAATTAAATATTTCGAATTATTAACTTGGTTTATTCCACTAAAAAACAAAGTTGCACTCTCGTTGCCGTAAATGGAAAATATTAGCCGAACAACTTCGATGTCCATCGATAAGTCATTGTATACGGGTTGGCCTTTCACAAGTATCTCATAGTTAGAGCCGGGTCATAAAGTCCGTTATACCCCTCTAGTTATTTTATACCATAAGTAATATTGATTCTCTAATGAATAATTTATTCATAACTATTATGAATATTAATCTTTCTATTTGCAATAGAAAGATTTGAGCGCTCTAATCGTTCAAATACTGAATCAACCTTTAAGAAAGATACTTTTCTACTTCATTGCAATGAGTGAATTCCATATCTATGTAAAACTTGTTGGGATAAGCGCAGCGGAAAGCATGGTAGAAGGGCGAAAGTGGTTTTAAATATTTTAAAATTTTTCCGAGCGAATTAATTAATATCAAATATTATTAATTCACTTAAAGTAGTTTAAATATATTATTTATTAACAATTAATAACATATATATTCGTTACACGACGAATTATTTTAAGAAAATATTTTTCGACAAATACTACGCGTAACTGGCAAACGGTCAAACCGGTTGACCAATCCCGAGCCGGGGCAACCCGGTCACTCGGGAAGTGATCAGTCAGCCCTTGGACTGCCCGAACAGTGCCCAGTTCGCTGGTTTCACAGCCGTGACATGGCGAGCCCGTTTCGACACGAATTTTACCGTTTTCTCATATTTTCGCCCCGGAACAATTTCCGGAATTAATCCACCACCCAATACACATCCAAAATCATCCAAATAACATACTTTTCCATGAAAATATTCTGTTTTAACACTCAAAATCAGATCTGATCCATTTTTATTTTTGTCCAACTTTCATGACAAAATTCATTTATTCACCAAATTAATCCAATTAATTTGCACCAAAATTATCACAACAATAGAAAGCCTCAAGAACAATTCTAGGCAATATTAGAGTGGTAACATCACTCTAGAATGACAATTTTAATTTTGAGATTAATTCACTAATTAATCTTAAGACATATCCAAGATACATATATTATTAAGACATGTAAAATACATATCCAATATATATTTTCATGCTCAAGAAATAAAAACTAAGAACTTAGAAAGTGGAAACTTTTATTACCTCAATTTCAAGCTCCAATATTCTTAATTTCTTCTCCTTTGGTGTTAATCAAATTGTTTAGAACCTTAATCTCTATTTTCTTTGGTTTCTCAACACATGAGAGTGGCTAAACCTCGTAAAATGGAAACAAGTTCCATTTATATATATTTTTCCCATCCAATTTCGAAAATTGGAGTATTTTTTAACCAAAAAACAAATTATTATGGCTAAGATTTTGCCACCAATTTGATCTTATCCAAATTGACATAATTATTTAATATTTTGTTAATAAATCCATGTGTCAATATTACATGGAATAGCCAATTGAAAGGCCAAATAACAAGAATATTCCAAATAATATCTTATCCAAAATAAATTAATTAACAAATTAATTAATTAATTTTATCTTATTAATAAAAAGATAAAATAAATATATGGAAAAATTTTCCAAGAATATTCTTCCATTTTATCATAATTAATATTATTAACAATTAATTAATTATAATAATAATAAAACAAGTGTCAAAATCCAATGGTTAATAATGTGTATCTAATCTAATTATGTATCGTGTACAAATACACATTATTTAATACGCATGTGTAAATTATGAATAATCCGAATTATACATAATTAATTACCCAAGTGCTCAACGAGTACACTTTATATTGTGGGACTCTCTAGGTTCAAGTTTATCTATCACGGAAAGCATTTCTATGTCCGTAATTTGTCCACTCACAAATTACGACGACAACATAATCAAGTTGAACCATCCAAGTCGAAGTCATTGCATATATAATAATCCCTCTGTCATAGGTAATCCGAATTATTTCGAAGATATAGATTAAACGTCAAATCTCTGCTATGAACAATTTATGTGTCGCTACATAATTATGATTCTTAAATAAATATTCGGAACTCGCTTCCGAATCATACCTCGGCCAAGGATTTCAAAGAATCACAAATTGGACACCTAAATCCCGTACACAGGACTGACAGATCCTCTTTGGATACATCACATGATATCGTGAGTATCAGTCCATACCCGACGAACAGGCGGAGGTCTGATCTTAAAAGATTATTGACGTGACTGTCATCAATGTATCGAGGATATCTCACATTTCCACAATGGTATCACAGGTCAAAAGAGCCAATATGTTGTTCGACTCGTAAAGATTCCTATTGACATTGGTGACCATTTATCAGGAATCTTCGAATGAGTCGTTCAGTATTTATCCAATAAATACCTACGTGTCTATATGAGTCTCTCAAGACTCATGGTTTACTGAGACAAACCATTAGAACAATTCTAATATACGACACGTACCAGTCTCACGGATTTACTAATCAACCAGGTATGTAAACCTTGACTAGAAACAATTTTAAGAATGAATTGTATTGTATTTTTCTCAGTGACAATTGTGACGCTTTTGCAATTATGTCACAACTATTCATTATAAGGTCTTTAACGCTTTTAAACCATATAATAGAATATATGATGAAAATTACTCAATTTTATTCATAATAAAATAAATGTATATCGTATTTACAATAAATGCAACAAAATTTGGTGCGCCGAGCACCAACTCCAACAAAACGTTCTCAGCTACATACCAAAACATGTTCTCAAAATACGTAGCTATTGGTCGGGATTGCTTCACCAACCTCACCTTAGTAAATCAAATGATATAGTCTGCTATGCATGAGTTTGTAGTACGCTCAGGATTAAAATCAATCTATATATGACCATCTAATAGATTGAAATGAATTACTTCATTTAACGGATATTATAAGATACTCATTTCTATCTAGGACCAGTCCTATATGATCACATCATATAAGGTTCCTTTATTCTCATGTCACCACATGAGCGATCTCGGATCAAGGTCGTCATACAAGTATAGAATGAACCGCAACTATAGATAAACCACAAACAAAGTATCCGCTTTGTTTGCTCTCTATGGACTATTTCAGATTACTAACTTCAGAATTAAATCCTCTTGTATATGACACTCATACATTAAGTCTGAAAGCACATGGGTAATCAAGGGTAAACAAGACAATTTACAATATGTGATTTAAATCAAATATTTTTTTATAAATGAATAATGTATCTTTTATTTCAATAAATAATTCTGTTTACAATACATGAAGCTGTAGGGCATACATCCCAACATATATCACATATGCTAATCTTCTTAAATCTTGTAGCTTCTATTCTTGTTTTGATTTGAGTACACATGTCAGAAATATGAAATTCTCATTTTTTTCATGACACATGGTTTGTTATCATCAAAATTAAGGTGGCATGTGTGTCGTTTAGGTAAATTGAGAAGATTGAATGGGTGTCGTAATTCCTCTTGTATCCGAATAAATTTATAAATAAATATGTTTTTTTACTGGTTATAGGTGGGTGAAGTCTTTTTTGAGCTATAGCCCAAACCAAAATTCTGAAATTTTTTTAATTATTATTTATCTGCAATATTAGCACATCATTTAAAATAAGACCATGTGGACGTGGGAAACCAAAAAGTAGGGG
The DNA here is from genome assembly GCA_019454045.1 of Zanthoxylum bungeanum. NCBI lineage: Eukaryota > Viridiplantae > Streptophyta > Magnoliopsida > Sapindales > Rutaceae > Zanthoxylum > Zanthoxylum bungeanum. Next base: position 24,756 of record SKCR01005728.1, on the reverse strand, counting down.
TAGGTATCGGATCAGATCAAATCATATCCGAACCGATTCGATCTGATTCGATCGGATCGAATTGAATCCGATTCGATTATCAAATCCGATCGAATTGAGTTGGTCCGGTTCGATGGATTTCAGTTCGAATCAAATAAAATCCGAACCGATCCGATCCGCTCGAATTTTTTTTTTTTAATTCAATATGCAAAACGACGTCGTTTTGGAGTATTTAAACGACGTCGTTTTGCTAAGTTAATTATGGTTCATTTAGGTCATCTGATACGAGTCTTCTTCAATCTTCACTTCATCATTTCACAGTTTTCACTTTTCAGTTCACTCTTTAGCCTCTTCGGTCTTCGGTCTTCGGTCTTCGGTCTTTGATCTTCCTTTACTCTTCAGTGAATCAGACAATCAGTTACCTTCTTCAATCTTCATCGCTCTGAATCTGATTTTCTTGTTTCATCTTCATTAGAAAATTCATCAATCATCATCGGCCATCGCTCTGCCTCTGATTCAAAGAAAGTAAGTTACATTCTTCATTTTCAAAATTAGGGATTTGACTTGTTATAGACTTATAGTGTTAAATGCGACAAATTAATTGATGAAATTTCTGATTCATTTAGGTCTTATGATGAAATTTCTTTAGGAATGATTAATTGATTCTGAAATGCGACAAATTAATTGATGAAATTTCATCGAATTTCACTATGATAATATGAGCGTTGTTTGATTGGTCATTGTCCAAGTGTTGTGCCAATCTAAGCTCAAAAGTCTTAATGGTACCCTTAACAATTGAACATCAAGGGCATCTGTTCAGTCGAACCCAGTGGAACCATATTTCTACTAAGGGCCACAAAACCTTAATATGACCTTGTAAATTGCTTCAAACCTAACAAGTCACCAGAAGAGAGGAACTGGTTGCTGGCATCTGCTCTAGGATTCGGGGTTCTTACTTCATTGGTTTTCCTTACATCACTTTTTGCTGAAAAACTATTCGGGGCTAAGGTTGGTTGTATGAAATTACTGTCCACAACCCCCCCACCCCGCTACTTTTAGTATGCTTTTACAAGTTCTGCTGTTTTCCTAAACATTAATGTGAGGATGAGGCTTGGTTGTGCCTTTCTTATGCTGGGTTAGTTTCACACTGATGATTTCTTATTTTCTCTCTTTTTAGGCCTTTGATATTTTGGGGTTGATGTTCTAGAAACTGCATGATATTTTGGCAGTCTAAGTTATTAGGATAGATTGTGAAATTTCCTTATAGCACATACATATTTGTTATATTATATACTCTAGTGGTAGTTACTTATAGGCAGTTTCCTTTAAATTTCCTAAACGATTTCCATAATTTAGTTTTCTACTAATATTGTTCAACAAGCATGAGCATTCTGCATTTTTCTTAAGGACTTGACCAACCTGTTGATGACTTGGAAGAGTGAATTACTATAAAAACATTAGTTAGTAATTTCAGATGGGCTTTAGTTAGTAATTCTGCATTTTTCTTAAGGACTTGACCAACATGTTTTGGCTATGAATTCAAATAGTTGGTTGTTACCATTTCTCTGCCACAAAATTGAACCATGCTAGTAACCATATATATTACATTTATTCATTTAATATATTTAAATAACATTGTACAAATATGTCTAATTGTCTATTTTATTTTCGTTGTAGATGAGTGGGTTTGAAAGCTCACCCAACAGTAGTGGGTCGGAATCATATTCATTTGATGTACAATTAAGAGAAACAAGGAAACTAGAAAAGAAAATTTCCATCAAACTCTGAGAGACCGCTGTAGGCATTGTATTTTTGCATATCAGCCCGATGATGAGTCTCGTATGGAGACACTATCTCTTTAGTTGTGAAAGTCGCGCGAAACGGACGTTGGAAGGGTAAAATTGGAAAATGGAATTTTAGTTGGATTTAACTCGCTTGTTTTGCTTCGGGTTCGCTTGTTGAACCTCTATTTTAAAACACACCAAACCCATTAAATCACATCTCACAAATTAAATAATTAAAACATTTAAAACACATGTCACAAATTAAATTGAATTAAATCTAATTAAATTAAATTTCAAAATTAAATAAATCACTCACCTAATTTAAATAATTTCTTGCCTTAAATAATTAAAATTAAACACACACATAAATTAATTGATTTCTTTCCTTTCAAATAAACCCATGCAGAAACTCTAACCCTACCCTCTCACTATATAAACAACAACAAACCCTAGACATCTTCCTCTCTCTCCTGACGCCCACACTAAGCAAACACTCTCTCTCTCGGTACTCTCTTCTTTTCTTTACCCATACTCACGCCAAAGAACAAACCAGAAAACCCTAATCTCTCTTCCATCTTCTCTCCTCACCCACGCACAAAAAACCCTAGAAGACCAACTTACGGCTCTCCCCTGTCTCTCTTTTCTCGACGCACACAAGAAACCTAACACCCACTCGACAAAACCAGACAACAAACGACCAAGCACCCCTCGATAAAACCAGACAACAAACGACCAAGCACCCGACATTCACAGGAACACACACAGCAACGCTCAGCTCAACCACAGACACAAACAGACAAGAAACACACGCTCACACAAATAAACCCTTCCACAAAGACCCTGACCGAACGAATCAAACGAGAGAAAATAACCCTCCAGCAAACCGACAAACCACAAGGTAAAAGCCACACCAAAGCATATGCCACATACTCAGCCATCATAAACGAGCGCAAGCCTCACTCCCACATCGCCCAGCAGCCACAAATCTTACCTAGCCCTCATCAGCCCATCACGCCTCATGTACCTTCATCAGCCCCTCACAGCCGCACATCACCTTCCTCTGCACGCCCAGTCCAGCCACATATTCTTTCACCAAACTGCCGCCTAAGGCTCTCCCATCAACTGCCCCTCAACTTCACGCTAAAGTCCCCCCAACAAGCCATTGACACGCCATTAGCCTTCATCCACCTGCCCCCCTTTAAGCACTCACACCATAAAAAAAGCCACAACCTTCATTAAACAACTCCATTCACGCACCAACCCATAGCCCTCTCACGCTTCAACACAGCACTCGGCAAGCCTCCACTAACGAAATAAACAAACATAAGACACGTACTCCACGCCACATACCCCTTGCTTCACGCCACTGCCACTCAGTTCACAAACCAAACTCAAAGCGTCCCTCACTAGCCCTCACAGTAAGCTTCAAGCCAACACCCTTCACACCAGCCAACTCTCCCACAACAACCTTTGTTTCACGCCCATTCAGCCCTCCACAAACTGCTTCCACTCACGCAAATAAACCCCCCCACAAACTGCTTCCACTCACGCAAAGAAAAACCCTGAAACAGTCTAGAATTCGCCTCCAAAACTGCACCAAACACAGTCCCAAAAATCGCACAAAACAGCCTCAAAACAGTCCTCGAATACCATAAACAGTAACTAAACCCAACGACCAGAAAATACAACAAAAATAGAGGAAAAAGCAGCCCGAATAGAAAAACAGCGAGGAAAGACGTTGAGTTAGTGAACCGAAAGATTTGCGGATCATTCACCCTTCCAACGGACGTGTAACGCCTTTTCGTGAGACGACCGAAGAGGTTAGACCTGAGGGCGCCCTTTTTTTTATTATCTTTCGTTTATTTTATTTATTTTAAAAATATTATCGCATGAGAGTCGTTTGAGGCATGATGTGAATTCCGGATGAACGGAATGCATGTTCTCTTTTGTGGTATATCGGATGGAAACCCGGACGTAAATTCCGTAGCCGAATCCGAATAGACGGTAGTGCGGTTTTTACTCGGGATATAACGCCACGTGCCACTTAAGAGACATGTATTTCGTCTCATCCAAACTTGTGTTTGAGCATGTTGTAGTTCGTAGGTCATTTATTTTCTATTAAAGCATGATTAGGTGGTAAGCATGTTATTCATCTTAAGCATGATTTAGTCGATAAAAAGTTATTTCTTTATGCATGATTAGGTTGTTTTCACATTAGGGATTTAATTTATATTTATGCTTAGGTTCTTATTTATTTTCCGCATTAGATAATTGAGCATGCTTGTGTGATGATTGTATGTTATTGCGTGTTTGCCGTTATGACAACTTTGAAGTATGCGAACTTAGATATAGGTTCTCATTGTTATTATTATGCATGCGGACTTAGGCATAGATTACCCTTGAGCATGAATGTTGAATAGATTCGGTTAGTTTATTGCACAAATCACATCATCACAAGTGACATAAGTAAGGGACCATTCCGAACCCAACGGTTTGAGGTCTTCCCTTGCGAGGGGTGAGTGCGGCCTTAAATCTTTGTCCCGGTTCACACCGGGTGGCGACTCCATGTTATTTTGTACTCCCAACTAGGCCGTGAGTGTAGAACAGCGTCGTCAAGTTTTGTGTCCTACAGTTTGGCGACTCCACAGGGGATAGAGAATCGCCCCCGAAATCATGTCTTGTGATGATTTTGATTTGTGCTTTAGTTAACCGTGTCTATAGTGGGTTGAAAGGGTTTAGTTAAAGGCATTTTCAGCGAGAGCCTTCGTCAGCGAGAGCCTTTGTCCGCACTCCCGTAAACCCACATGTGAACCTTAGTCGTAGAACTAGTAGAAATTATTTTTTTTATGTTGATGTTTTGGACCGTCGTCATTTGGATCCAGTTGGACCTTTTGTCAAAAGATGTGAACTTGTTGGGCCATTTAAACTGGGACGAGTTCATGTCCTTTGACAGTTGGGCCAAAAGCTTCTAAAATGTCGATGGGCCATTTTATGTTTGGGCCTCTTATCATTTGAAGTTGTTTAGCTATGTTATCGCAAAGTGTAAACCTGTTGGGCCTTTTCAACTGGGACAAGTTTGCACCGAGCAATAGTATGATTGAATACTTTAAAATGGTAATGGGCCAACTAGTGTAAAAAATTTTAAATGAGCTTATATATTACATACATTGCACGTATCTCATGCATTTCATGCATACACGCATCATGTTAACCCCGTGTCTTAAAACCCATCATAGATATCCTTTGGGTTAGAGAAGAAAAAAAAAGGCTTGTCAAGAAGAGTTTAGCAAACATGGATATCGAGGAAAAGGAAATCGAGAAATAGAAAACCTTGCGGTAAAGATAGAAAGATCATTGGGGGGCCTTAAAAAAAAGAGAAAAAAAAAAAAAAAAAAAAAAAAAAAAAAAAAAAAAAAAAAAAAAAAAAAAAAAAAAAAAAAAAAAAAAAAAAAAAAAAAAAAAAAAAAAAAAAAAAAAAAAAAAAAAAAAAAAAAAAGAGAAAGAAAAAAGAGAGTTGTTGTTTGTTTTTAGTCTTTGATAGTTAGACATAAGTCCGATGATGAAATTGATTACTTTAGGGAGGAATCTTAGAAACGATAAACTCTTGATGTGCTTCTATCTGATATTTTGAGTGATTGATCTATGTTAGACTCGTAAGCACTTGATTATGGTTCTTAGCAGTGAAAACCTGAGTAGCTAGCAAAGTGTCTAGTCGAAGAAATTGTAGGTCGGTGAATGACCGTTTGCTCAGATGTCTATCTTGATTTGCTTATATTATGATGTGTGGTATGGTTGAAAATAAAAGAATAGTCTCTAAAGAAAAAAAAAATAAACCACCTATAATCGATAAGCGTGAAGCTACCCATGGGCGAGTATTAGGACCACCATGAGGAGAAATGCTATCTTAAAGGGTAGGTGTGTTGAAAAAAAAAAAGACAAAGGAAAAGAAAAATAAAACCATACCACATTGAGCACGAAAAAATAATTGCAGAGCATAACTGAGACATCTAGGTTGGTTTGACCCATCGATCCCGATTTTTGAAACGAAATCATCGAGTTAGCTTACCTAAGGATTAAGCTGTGAAAGAACCTTTGCACACACACACTTTGAGTCTGGCTTAGATCATTTATTCAAAGACTTGGATTTGAGTTGCATTTGGTGTTTTGAAAGTTTTCTGGTTTCATTACTGAGCATTCTTTGAGGACGATGATATGTATAACTATTGGGACTATTTGGTAGTATGTGATATAGTATGATGAAATGGAAGGCCCCACCATGTGGTTCATCTTGGCCTAGTGCAAACGGCGGAGAGCAGAAAGTTAAATCAAGACTGGGGACGACCAGTCTACCACCCCGTGAATAAGAATTATAACAAGAAATTGAACCATGAAACTAGAGAGAAGACAGAGCAGTCGCCTGGAGAACTGGTGGAAGACCTAACCCAACGGAATAGGAAATTCATTCATGCATGCATGCATACATGTAACATATTTTGCATTCTTTTTGTGTTTGTTTCGTTTTGTATTCACAGGTTTCAAAGAAGAAAAATAGAAAGCGGCAAAGACAAGCCAACTAGAATCAGCAACATATGAGTAGTAGTTTTGGGGAAGAGTCCCAAGGTTGAGGCCCATGTCAGTATCAGCTTGGGGCGAGGCCCACATCAGTTTAGGGCGAGGCCCTAGTCAGTATCAGTACATCAGTTTCAGTTTGGGGTCGAGGCCCATATCATTATTCGTTTGGGGATGAGTCCCGGAGTGAGGCCCACATCAGTTTGGGGCGAGGCCCACATCAGCATCAGTCTGGGGGCGAGGCCCACATCAGCATCAGTCTGGGGGCGAGGCCCACATCAAAATCAGTTTGGGGCGAGGCCCACATCAGTATCAACTCAGGGTCGAGGCCCACATTATCAGCAGCATCGGGAATGAATCCCAAGGTCGAGGCCCACATTATCAGCAGCATCGGGAATGAATCCCAAGGTCGAGGCCCATATTGTCAGTAGTTTTGGGAATGAATCCCAGGGCCGAGGCCCACGTCATCAAAATTTGGAATGAATCCAGGGAATGAATCCCAAGGCCGAGGCCCACGTCGTCAAAATTTGGAATGAATCCAGGGAATGAATCCCAGGGCCGAGGCCCACGTCGTCATAATTTGGAATGAATCCAGGGAATGAATCCCAGGGCCGAGGCCCACGTCGTCAGAATTTGGAATGAATCCAGGGAATGAATCCCAGGGCCGAGGCCCACGTCGTCAGAATTTGGAATGAATCCAGGGAATGAATCCCAGGGCCGAGGCCCACATCAGCATCAGTCTGGGGGCGAGGCCCATATTAGCATCAGTATCAATCTTGCCGGGTATGTCACTCTAGGGGTGAGTCCCACATCATTATCAGCATCAGTTTTGCTGGGTATGGCACTCCGGGTATGGAGACATCAATATCAGTTTTTCCAGGTACGGCACTCCGGGTATGGAGATATCAGATCAGTTTTGCCAGGTACGGCACTCCGGGTAGGGAGGCATCAGGTCAGTTTTGCCAAGTACGACACTTTGGGTATGGAGATATCAGATCGGCCAGGTACGACACTCCGAGTATTAAGACATCAGATCAGTTCTGCCAGATATAGCATTCTGGGGGCGAGGCCCACATAGCATCAGATCAGTTTCTGCCGGATATGGCATTCTGGGGGGAAGGCCCACATAGCATCAGATCAGTTTCTACCGGGTATGGCATTCTGGGGGCGAGGCCCACATCACATCAGATCAGTTCTATCGGGAATGGCACTCCGAGAATGGAGATATAGTCCGGGAATGGACAGCTCAATAATGAGCACGCCAAGAATGGCACCCCGGGAATGGCACTCCGAGAATGGAGATATCGTCCGGGAATGGACAGCTTGAGAATGAGCACGTCGAGAATGGCACTCTGAGAATGGAAGATCAGCATCAGCATCAGTTTGCCCGGGTATGGCACTCTGGGGGCGAGGCCCACATCATCATCAGTATTAGTTTTTCCGGGTATGAAACTCCAGGTATGGAGACATCAGTTTCAGTTTTGCCGGGTATGGAGACATTAGATCAGTTTCACCGGGTATGGCACTCCAGGTATGGAGACACATCATCATCAACAGTTTTGGGGATGCGTCCAAGGGTCGAGGACCCACTACATCATAATTTTGAGGGCGAGGTCCCTATTGTCAGCAGTATTGGGATGCGTCCCAGGGTCGAGGTGCCCCCGTTGTCGGTTGTAGTTCCGGGATGCGTCCCAGGGTCGAGGTGCCCACCACATCATCAGTTCGAGGGCGAGGTCCCTATTGTCAGCAGTATTGGGATGCGTCCCAGGGTCGAGGTGCCCTCTACATCATCAGTTCGAGGGCGAGGTCCCTATTGTCAGCGGTGTTGGGTCGAGGTGCCCAGGGTCGAGGTGCCCCCGTTGTCGGTTGTAGTTCCGGGTCGAGGTGCCCACTACATCATCAGTTCGAGGGCGAGGTCTCTATTGTCAGCGGTGTTGGGTCGAGGTGCCCAGGGTCGAGGTGCCCCCGTTGTCGGTTGTAGTTCTGGGTCGAGGTGCCCAGGGTCGAGGTGCCCACCACATCATCAGTTTGAGGGCGAGGTTCATATTGTCAGCGGTGTTGGGTCGAGGTGCCCAGGGTCGAGGTGCCCCCGTTGTCGGTTGTAGTTCCGGGTCGAGGTGCCCAGGGTCGAGGTGCCCACCACATCATCAGTTCGAGGGCGAGGTCCCTATTGACAGCGGTGTTGGGTTGAGGTGCCCAGGGTCGAGGTGCCCCCGTTGTCGGTTACAGTTCCGAGATAAGTCCCAGGGTCGAGGTGCCCACTACATCATCAGTTCGAGGGCGAGGTCCCTATTGTCAGCGGTGTTGGGTCGAGGTGCCCAGGGTCGAGGTGCCCAGGGTCGAGGTGCCCAGGGTCGAGGTGCCCCCGTTGTCGGTTGTAGTTCCGGGTCGAGGTGCCCACCACATCATCAGTTCGAGGGCGAGGTCCCTATTGTCAGCGGTGTTGGGTCGAGGTGCCCAGGGTCGAGGTGCCCAGGGTCGAGGTGCCCACCACATCATCAGTTCGAGGGCGAGGTCCCTATTGTCAGCGGTGTTGGGTCGAGGTGCCCACCACATCATCAGTTCGAGGGCGAGGTCCCTATTGTCAGCGGTGTTGGGTCGAGGTGCCCCCGTTGTCGGTTGTAGTTCCGGGTCGAGGTGCCCACCACATCATCAGTTCGAGGGCGAGGTCCCTATTGTCAGCGGTGTTGGGTCGAGGTGCCCCCGTTGTCGGTTGTAGTTCCGGGTCGAGGTGCCCAGGGTCGAGGTGCCCCCGTTGTCGGTTGTAGTTCCGGGTCGAGGTGCCCAGGGTCGAGGTGCCCCCGTTGTCGGTTGTAGTTCCGGGTCGAGGTGCCCAGGGTCGAGGTGCCCCCGTTGTCGGTTGTAGTTCCGGGTCGAGGTGCCCACCACATCATCAGTTCGAGGGCGAGGTCCCTATTGTCAGCGGTGTTGGGTCGAGGTGCCCACCACATCATCAGTTCGAGGGCGAGGTCCCTATTGTCAGCGGTGTTGGGTCGAGGTGCCCACCACATCATCAGTTCGAGGGCGAGGTCCCTATTGTCAGCGGTGTTGGGTCGAGGTGCCCACCACATCATCAGTTCGAGGGCGAGGTCCCTATTGTCAGCGGTGTTGGGTCGAGGTGCCCCCGTTGTCGGTTGTAGTTCCGGGTCGAGGTGCCCACCACATCATCAGTTCGAGGGCGAGGTCCCTATTGTCAGCGGTGTTGGGTCGAGGTGCCCACCACATCATCAGTTCGAGGGCGAGGTCCCTATTGTCAGCGGTGTTGGGTCGAGGTGCCCAGGGTCGAGGTGCCCACTACATCATCAGTTCGAGGGCGAGGTCCCTATTGTCAGCGGTGTTGGGTCGAGGTGCCCCCGTTGTCGGTTGTAGTTCCGGGTCGAGGTGCCCAGGGTCGAGGTGCCCACTACATCATCAGTTCGAGGGCGAGGTCCCTATTGTCAGCGGTGTTGGGTCGAGGTGCCCAGGGTCGAGGTGCCCACTACATCATCAGTTCGAGGGCGAGGTCCCTATTGTCAGCGGTGTTGGGTCGAGGTGCCCCCGTTGTCGGTTGTAGTTCCGGGTCGAGGTGCCCAGGGTCGAGGTGCCCAGGGTCGAGGTGCCCAGGGTCGAGGTGCCCCCGTTGTCGGTTGTAGTTCCGGGTCGAGGTGCCCAGGGTCGAGGTGCCCACCACATCATCAGTTCGAGGGCGAGGTCCCTATTGTCAGCGGTGTTGGGTCGAGGTGCCCAGGGTCGAGGTGCCCAGGGTCGAGGTGCCCACCACATCATCAGTTCGAGGGCGAGGTCCCTATTGTCAGCGGTGTTGGGTCGAGGTGCCCAGGGTCGAGGTGCCCACCACATCATCAGTTCGAGGGCGAGGTCCCTATTGTCAGCGGTGTTGGGTCGAGGTGCCCAGGGTCGAGGTGCCCAGGGTCGAGGTGCCCAGGGTCGAGGTGCCCACCACATCATCAGTTCGAGGGCGAGGTCCCTATTGTCAGCGGTGTTGGGTCGAGGTGCCCACCACATCATCAGTTCGAGGGCGAGGTCCCTATTGTCAGCAGTATTGGGATGCGTCCCAGGGTCGAGGGCCCACTGCATCATCATCACAGTTTACATTCGGTGGTTCGGGAACAAAGCCCAGAGGTCGAGGCGCCTCGCCACCATATCTACTACATCATCAAATCAGTTCGAAGTAGCAAGCAAGTCAGGTGGCAGCTGGCGAGCCAGGTAAGTAAAAATGCATTGCACGTACTTTGATAGGATTGTCATTGTCACACACTGCACAAGTCCCATCAAAGCGGGGGAGATTGTAGGCATGGCATTTTTGCATATCAGCCCGATGATGAGTCTCGTATGGAGACACTATCTCTTTAGTTGTGAAAGTCGCGCGAAACGGACGTTGGAAGGGTAAAATTGGAAAATGGAATTTTAGTTGGATTTAACTCGCTTGTTTTGCTTCGGGTTCGCTTGTTGGACCTCTATTTTAAAACACACCAAACCCATTAAATCACATCTCACAAATTAAATAATTAAAACATTTAAAACACATGTCACAAATTAAATTGAATTAAATCTAATTAAATTAAATTTCAAAATTAAATAAATCACTCACCTAATTTAAATAATTTCTTGCCTTAAATAATTAAAATTAAACACACACATAAATTAATTGATTTCTTTCCTTTCAAATAAACCCATGCAGAAACTCTAACCCTACCCTCTCACTATATAAACAACAACAAACCCTAGACATCTTCCTCTCTCTCCTGACGCCACACTAAGCAAACACTCTCTCTCTCGGTACTCTCTTCTTTTCTTTACCCATACTCACGCCAAAGAACAAACCAGAAAACCCTAATCTCTCTTCCATCTTCTCTCCTCACCCACGCACAAAAAACCCTAGAAGACCAACTTACGGCTCTCCCCTGTCTCTCTTTTCTCGACGCACACAAGAAACCTAACACCCACTCGACAAAACCAGACAACAAACGACCAAGCACCCGACATTCACAGGAACACACACAGCAACGCTCAGCTCAACCACAGACACAAACAGACAAGAAACACACGCTCACACAAATAAACCCTTCCACAAAGACCCTGACCGAACGAATCAAACGAGAGAAAATAACCCTCCAGCAAACCGACAAACCACAAGGTAAAAGCCACACCAAAGCATATGCCACATACTCAGCCATCATAAACGAGCGCAAGCCTCACTCCCACATCGCCCAGCAGCCACAAATCTTACCTAGCCCTCATCAGCCCATCACGCCTCATGTACCTTCATCAGCCCCTCACAGCCGCACATCACCTTCCTCTGCACGCCCAGTCCAGCCACATATTCTTTCACCAAACTGCCGCCTAAGGCTCTCCCATCAACTGCCCCTCAACTTCACGCTAAAGTCCCCCCAACAAGCCATTGACACGCCATTAGCCTTCATCCACCTGCCCCCCTTTAAGCACTCACACCATAAAAAAAGCCACAACCTTCATTAAACAACTCCATTCACGCACCAACCCATAGCCCTCTCACGCTTCAACACAGCACTCGGCAAGCCTCCACTAACGAAATAAACAAACATAAGACACGTACTCCACGCCACATACCCCTTGCTTCACGCCACTGCCACTCAGTTCACAAACCAAACTCAAAGCGTCCCTCACTAGCCCTCACAGTAAGCTTCAAGCCAACACCCTTCACACCAGCCAACTCTCCCACAACAACCTTTGTTTCACGCCCATTCAGCCCTCCACAAACTGCTTCCACTCACGCAAATAAACCCCCCCACAAACTGCTTCCACTCACGCAAATAAACCCCCCCACAAACTGCTTCCACTCACGCAAAGAAAAACCCTGAAACAGTCTAGAATTCGCCTCCAAAACTGCACCAAACACAGTCCCCAAAATCGCACAAAACAGCCTCAAAACAGTCCCCGAATACCATAAACAGTAACTAAACCCAACGACCAGAAAATACAACAAAAATAGAGGAAAAAGCAGCCCGAATAGAAAAACAGCGAGGAAAGACGTTGAGTTAGTGAACCGAAAGATTTGCGGATCATTCACCCTTCCAACGGACGTGTAACGCCCTTTCGTGAGACGACCGAAGAGGTTAGACCTGAGGGCGCCCTTTTTTTTATTATCTTTCGTTTATTTTATTTATTTTAAAAATATTATCGCATGAGAGTCGTTTGAGGCATGATGTGAATTCCGGATGAACGGAATGCATGTTCTCTTTTGTGGTATATCGGATGGAAACCCGGACGTAAATTCCGTAGCCGAATCCGAATAGACGGTAGTGCGGTTTGTACTCGGGATATAACGCCACGTGCCACTTAAGAGACATGTATTTCGTCTCATCCAAACTTGTGTTTGAGCATGTTGTAGTTCGTAGGTCATTTATTTTCTATTAAAGCATGATTAGGTGGTAAGCATGTTATTCATCTTAAGCATGATTTAGTCGATAGAAAGTTATTTCTTTATGCATGATTAGGTTGTTTTCACATTAGGGATTTAATTTATATTTATGCTTAGGTTCTTATTTATTTTCCGCATTAGATAATTGAGCATGCTTGTGTGATGATTGTATGTTATTGCGTGTTTGCCGTTATGACAACTTTGAAGTATGCGAACTTGGATATAGGTTCTCATTGTTATTATTATGCATGCGGACTTAGGCATAGATTACCCTTGAGCATGAATGTTGAATAGATTCAGTTAGTTTATTGCACAAATCACATCATCACAAGTGACATAAGTAAGGGACCATTCCGAACCCAACGGTTTGAGGTCTTCCCTTGCGAGGGGTGAGTGCGGCCTTAAATCTTTGTCCCGGTTCACACCGGGTGGCGACTCCATGTTATTTCGTACTCCCAACTAGGCCGTGAGTGTAGAACAGCGTCGTCAAGTTTTGTGTCCTACAACCGCCATTGTCAAAAAAACATGATTCATCGCCATCAATCACATCAGTAGAAAATAAATCAAGAAATAGAATATCTGAAGTGTGGAAATTTTTCCGCATATGTGAAGATAATCTGGATAGGGCTGAATGTATATATTGTCAGAAGACTTATGCTTGTAGAGCAAGGGCAGTGTCATCTTAGATGTTCCTACTATGTGGAATTCCACCTACTTAATGTTGAATGCTGCATTAGACTTTCAGATGGCCTTTGATCGAATGATTGATGATGATGGTCACTATGCTCCATATTTTAGAGATGATGAAAATGGGAGCAAAAAGATTGGGCCTCATACAGATATAGATTGGGAGAAAGCTCAATACTTTGCTGATTTTTTGGAGATTTTTTTATGATGCAACGAATATGTTCAGTGCCTCATCCATCGTCACATCTTGTTTCATCTACAATGAGATTTGCAAGATTCATACAAGTTTGAAAAACCTGGCGCGTAATGAACATCCTCTTTTGCATGACATGGCATTATCTATGAAGATGAAGTTTGATAAATATTGGGAGACCACTACCACAATCAATAAATTATTGATTGTGAGTACTATTTTTGATCCACGACGTAAGATGACATTTGCCTCTGTTTGCTTTGGTATACTTTTGATAATGATGATGTGAAGATAGAGGAAATGAGAAAGTCTACTAGAGAATTATTGAAAAGATTATACGATATGTATAATGATTGGTATGACACAAATGGGTTGTTTGTTGACAGTGATGGATCAAGGGCTGGGGGTGTAAGTGGTGTTGGTGGAGATGGGTCTAGTGCTGGTATGACACAAGATAGAGTGCGTAAGCGCAATACAAACGTGCAACTTGATGATCCATTTCAAGTTTTTCAGACTAGTCATGCAATGCATCAAGAGGATAGTACTGAGGTTGAAATGTATTTAATGGAACCCTATAAGACTAGTCGTGACCCTAGCTTTAGTGTTCTGATGTGGTGGAAAATAAATACTGGTAAGTATCCAATTTTGGCTAGGATTGCTCGTGATATTTTTGCAATGCCGGTATCGACAATGGCATCTGAATCGGCATTTAGTACGGTCGGTCGTGTTCTTGACAGTTTTTGTAGCTCATTAACTCCCGTTATGGTCGAGGCTCTAATATGCACTCAAAATTGGATACGGAATAGGCTTATAATTGACAAAACTAATGAAGTGGAAGCAATGCTATTGGAGGCAGAGTACTACGAAAAACTTGAGGAAGGTAAAAAAAATTATCAATTAGTTTTTTAATTTTTATAGTGAATACCATAAAATGCAAACTTACAAACTGTGAATAATTTTTTATTTTATTTTATTTGAAGAATATCACAAGACACAAGTTACAATCTGAATCACAATCACTGGATCATGTTGTTGGCAACAGAGTTTGAGTCGAATTATCTTTGAAGGTACAATTTTGACAAAGTTCTGTTTTTCTTTGATTATTTATCTGAATAAACATTTACTAGCTTAAAAAATTGGGGAACTTAAGGAAGTAAGACTTTAGTAGCAAAGAAACAGTTTGTTCATTTATTTCATGTTTTTACGATATGAAGTGGTTATATATTTATATTTTATATTTCAGAAACATTGTTTATTAATTTTCATCTTTTGCAGGCCTGATGTTGGTGTGCTGCTGCCGTGCTGGAAGTGGAAGGACACTGTGGATACTGGATACTGGATAGTATTGTGGATTGATATTATGGTCATATTGTTATCGAACCAATCCGATCCGAAATAGGATGATTTCGGATCGGATCGGATCAAGTTCGATAAGATGATCCGATCCGATCGAATCATACATCTCAGCGCATTTCAGATCGGATCGAATTCGGATTTGGTTCGATCTGATCCGAATCCGATAATGCCCAGGACTACCAAAAAAAAATAGATCATATTCCAAATTAACCAAGTCAGCCAGTAAAATCACCGCCATCAGTGATAACAAGACCTCTCGACCATCCACAAGCCTGAATATGATTCGGCCAGCAGAATGAACATCAGCATTATTTTCTTGTTTTAAAAATTTATTATTATTTTGTAGGAATAACCCTACCACTACATAATACAAACTTTCTCCATTTTTTTTTTAAAAAAATGTTTTGGATTTTAATTTTTTTTGTTCATAATTTTTCTTGTTATAAGGAACTAAATTTTTCTAAAATCTAAAAGTGTTTGTTGAAATAAAATAAAAGGCATAAATTTATTTTTAGACAAATTTATTCGTTCAGTTTTGATTCTAATTGTTTCGACAATAATGATATAACAAATATTTTTAATTATGAAACTTATCAAGACGCCACTTCGATATAAGATGAATGAGTTTTTATCGGATAATATGGTTATATATATTAAGAGATAACTTGTAGATATTGATTCAAATTCCATTATAGATGAGTTTAATTCTCTAATGCATTGTAATAGACAATTTCAATAATGTCTAATTGTATATGAATTGCTTCTTTAACTTATGTATTTTCTTATATATCAATCAAACTCTCCATAACATTTGTTTAAAAACTATTATCATTGAGATAAATTTTGCACTTGACAAAAAATTAAATTTAGCCCAATTTAGAAAAAAATTCCTGGCTTCTCCCTCGAGGGAAACACATATACATATTATATTCAAACTAAAATGACCTTGGATATATATATCCTTTGTCACTTTATTAATGGAATTTTTCATTATCTTTCAAAAAAAAAAAAAAAATTAAATTCAAAGCTATCTGTATCATTTTGTATAATAATATCTGGAGCTTCTAGTGAATCTAGTGATAACTCTTTAGGAAAAACAATTTTTATATACGTAGGTACCAAGGCTTCCAAATGAGTAATTTACTGCCATTGAAGTGTAAAGCTGTTTAGAACTGTGAATGACATTCAGAACACTCATGTATATACTTCAACTGCTTGGGGTATAAAATTGTTCATGTGGCAAATGCAGGGTAAAATCTACAATTTCTCGACAGGGAAACCAGCGACAGGTTTTATCTCTGATGCCATTAGGCGCAGCTCGTTCACCTCTTCATCGGTGAGTCTCCATCCCAATGCACCTGCGAATTCTGCAGCCTGTTCTGTATTTTTGGCTCCTGGAATTGGCACAACATTGTCCTGGGCTATTAACCAGTTGAGGACTACCTGTCCACAGAGAATAGGTTATTTGAAAAATAACTGTAACAAAAAAAAAAGAGCAGATTTGAAATCCTAGGGTAACAAACTCTTAAAACTGATTCTTGTATATACTGATTTAGCACTGTCATATCATTGTCACATCTCCCACATTATTTATTTTCATGTAGTTCTAAGATCTTTGCTTGTAACTTCAACTGCTATATCTGTCAAATCAACTACAAAAATATATATTGACTAACAGAAGATATTAAAAGTATGTCCAGCATATCTTAAGATGCTATAAAAATTGCTTTTCCAAGTTGTTACTCATACAATAACAGTTCCCATGTCAAAAATAACCACATCATATTAAATATTGATGTCAGTAAACAGGAAAATTTAACCTGTGTGGGAGTTTTTCTGTAGTTCTCTCCTATTTCATTGATTCTGTTCAACAGTGGTTGGAGCTGCAAGAAACAAACCTAATTCAGGAATTCAGAGGGAATTTATGATAAGTTTTCATTACTTTGCAGATTCCTTACCTTTCTTAGATACTCAGGAGTGTAAAGCTGACCTCGAGGGCCAGTTGGTGGATTTTCTGGTGTATACTTTCCAGTAAGAGCACCTGCATATATTTGAAAGTCGTACACTTTGCTTCTCAGACAATATTAAACAGTTGAACCACTAATCCGACTTTACAAGGTTTTAGGACTCTCGAGCTTGGCTGTGAAAATAGGATTGTGTAAACATACTCCAATAGTCTCCTCTTTTCTTTTCCTATTTTAATGGTTTTATTATCAAAATTCATCTGTAATTTATTCTGTTGAATTTAGTTCGATACATAAATAAAATATTTATTTTAGGTCTTTGATATGTGATTCAATTGTTTTTGTTTGTGTCTATGCTGTGTGTGCTGGATTGCTGGGTGTTTGTGTGCCTAAGATCTTAAAATCCAACCACAACAATATAACGATGCAATGAGTGTGTATTATCATCTTTGTAGCTAACTATACTTGTTACCACTGAAATACGCAATGAATTTTGGGACATGAAAATATGAGTTACAGTCGGGCATAATAAAGCATGACCATATGCGAAAGGAGTGCACCTTGAGCAATAGGAGAATATGCAATCAAAGTGATACCAAGTTCATCACATGCAGCTTTCACACCATTCTCTTCTGGGGCTCTATATAGGAGACTATAGTTCACTTGGTTTGAAGCCAGTGGAATTCCTCTCTTTTTAAGCTGATTATAAGCATCTCGAAGTCGTTTCTCTGAGTCAAAGTTCCATATAAATCATTGTATTTCTTAGTGTGGACGGAGGAAAGAGAAATTCTAGTTGTATGAAGCAAAATTAATTTAGAGATCATTATAATCTGTTGTACAGTGATGAAAATAAGAATAAATTGGTGGAAAAAATTTAAACATTCTTTCAGCTAAACTTGAGTCAACTATAGCAATAGCAGCTTAGAAAAAGTACCACTGTAGTTGGAAACACCAACAGCCTTCACAAGGCCCTGCTCGACAGCATCTCCAAGACCATCAATAAACCCTGAAAAACGATTTATCAATGACAAGACTTTTGAATCTGAATATTCTACTAGATTTGCAATTTCAATTGTTCAATGAAACAATTGCATTATTACTGAACAACCTTTGTTTCCCCATAATCCAGGCCTGAAAATCGAAGCCAAACAATTTGATTAGCAACTATTTGTCAAAGAATTTCAGAAATAACCCAAATAACAGGTTCCTAAAACACAGACCAATGCAGCTGATAAAGTTCAACAGAAGAAAGGCCAAGCCGGCTCAGGGAATCCTTAAGGGCAGCAATAACACTCTGACGGCCCAGCCTCCATGGCAAAGCTGCAAACTTGGTTGCAACAGCAACCTCCACTTCTGGATCCCTTTGTTTTCTTTCCTCTATGAATCTTCAGTAAAATGGCAAATTCAATAATAAGAATACCAGATGAAGGGAAGAAGAATTGCCTGTTAGTCTAATTTCCACAAGACGAGAAAGACGAAATCTAATCCAAACTAAAGCTATTAGAATGTACCTTCCCAATAGTGTTTCCGAATTTATAGCACCAAATGATGCCTGCAAGAATAATCAAAAACACAACTCCTGTGTTATTTGTCAATGTTTCCAGACACTAAATGGGAAGAAATAAACGATCAATGAAACTTTTTCTCACCCTAGAACCATAAACTTCAGCAGTATCGAAAAAAGTTATTCCATTATCCAGACTAGTATCAAAAGCAGCCTTAGCAGCCTTCATCTTCCTATCTGCCATCATCAAACACACACAACACATAAAGTTTTTCAAGCAAAGATTGTAAAAATAACAAATATTATTAATCTCATGGCTGTTGGAATATTATGTGTTATAAACCAAATTAAACATGCATTATACTATCAAATTTCAACTAATGAAACATAAACATGGAACTTAAAAAGTAAGAAAAACCTGGAAGTGTGTTGATGATGAGCAAAAAATCAAGTCGAGTTGCCTCTGTCCTTAAGAACTTATTAGCTCCGCCTCGGTGCCCTACGGATGGTTTTATGGCTAACGTCCTCCCAAGATTAATTGATTGCTTCTTGTAGAAGGGGCACTCCTTTCCACAAAAACTTGAACAAGGACAAATGGTGGAAAATCTCTCTTTTTAAATGACTCTCTAGACAAATGAAAGACTTATGAATGTTGGAATTTCTGGACATCCTAAGAATGAACCCAAAGCCCCTTCATATAGGCATGGAGGCACCCTTTGGCTTAGGGTGTAACCCTCATAAGGGTTATACCCTTTCCTAATGCCTTTAAAGGTCTAGAGATGCATCCTTCCAATTTAGAGGATATATCCCTTCAACTTTTGTCTTTCCCATAAGACACTTCTTAAGGGACATGTCTCTCATATACTAATACTATATATTAGAGAAATTACAACAATCCCTCACAATTCTCTAATATTAATGTAGACATTTAAGAGAGTTTTCGTGAAACAAAACTGCATCGGAATAGGTAGTTTTCGTCTTGAACCTTTCCTAGTGAATGACAATCGGATTTACTAGGCGAACCAGTGACCCATAGTCTTGAACTGTTCCGCCATTGGTGTAAACCAAGACAATTGCCAACACACAGCTTCATTTCGACCATTTCCCGTTCTACGGTTGTGTTCAGTTCGGCCATGAACATCGGTCCTGGATTCATCAAGTACTTTAGAGAATTCAACGTTTAAAAATTCTCATGGAAACGACCTCACTTCTTACTTGAAATAGGTGATCTACTATAAAGAGGTAATTTGCCTTTACCCTATTAGGACTCTTCTCCTAATATTGTGATCATTAAAAGCCTTAGCTTATCCTAACCTTGACAGACAGCACTCTGCGTCATTACAGGAATTGGAAAGAGTATAAAACTCTGCAGTGCTTTTTTGAATTGCACAAAGTTTCAGTTGTCTCTTTTGAACCTATATCTTGGGATCTTCGATCAGCTAGGTTGGGTTTCCACAGTGACAATTCTTAATTTATAGGCTTCGAGCCCATTCCAGTCGACGACTTTTCAACTTGCTCTCTATGTAAACCTTTAGTAAGTAGATCCGCTAGGTTTTCCTTTGATTTGACATAATCTATCAAAATTATGCCACTTGAGAGCAGATGTCGTATGGCATTATGTCTGCGACGTATGTGTCGAGACTTACCATTATACATTGTATTTTGGGCTCTCCCAATAGTCGATTGACTATCACAATATATGCTTATCGCTGGCACTGATTTTGGCCAATTTGGAATATCCTATAGGAAATTTCGAAGTCATTCTGCTTCTTCCGCGGTTTGTCTAATGCTATGAATTCAGATTCCATAGTAGACCATGCAATATACGTCTGCCTCGAGGATTTCCAAAACACGGCTGCACTACCAAGTGTGAAAACAAATCCACTCGTGGATTTGGAATCCACCAGGCAATATCCAGTTAGCATCGCTGTATCCCTCTAGAACAACAGAATATCTCGTATAATGCATACCATATTTTGAGGTTTCTCTCAGATACCTCAAAACTCTTACTATGGCTTTCAAGTGGTTATGTCTTGGATTACTTGTATATCTGCTAAGCCTGTTTACAGTTTGAGCGATATCTGGTCGTGTGCAATTTTTGAGATGCATCACACTTCCAATAATTCTCGAATACTCTAATAGCGATACGCTTGAGCCAGTATTCTTTGATAAATTAAGAGTTAGGTCCACATGAGTTCTAGTCATATTTAGATCTCCTTTATTATATTTCTCAAGTATCTTCTCAACATAATGAGCTTGAGATAATACGTATCCTTCTGATGTTTTGGAAATCTTAATTCCTAATATCACATCAGCTACTCTTAAATCTTTCATATCAAACTTGCTGGTCAATATTTTTTTGGTAGACTGAATCATCTTATGATTACTACCAATTATCAGCATATCGTCTACATAGAGACACACAATGACATATCCTTTTTGATTTGATTTAGTGTATACACACTTATTACACTCATTGATTTTGAACTCACTTGACAACATCTCTTTGACAAATTTTTCATGCCATTGTTTATGTGCTTGTTTTAATCCGTATAAGAATTTTACAAGTTTGCACACCTTTTGTTCTTGTCCAGGAACATTGAAACCTTCTTCTTAGTCAATGTAAATTTCTTCATCCAATTCACCATTTAAGAATGCCGTCTTCACATCCATTTGATATATTTCAAGACCAAAAATAGCTGTTATGGTTATGAGCATTCTTATAGACGTGATACGAGTCACTAGTGAATAGGTATCAAAATAATCAGGGCCTTCTTTATCTACAACCTTTTATGACAAATCTTGCCTTGTATTTATCTATTGATACATCCGGCTTCATCTTCCGTTTGAAAATCCATTTGTAGCCTAGCGGCATACAACCTGGAGGAAGATCAACCAACTCCCAAGTATGGTTTTGAAGGATAGAATCAATCTCGCTATTGATAGCCTCTTTCCATAAATGAGCCTCTTTCCACAAAGGTGCCTCTGTTAAATACATTGCTTCTTTATAGCTTTGAGGCTCATTTTCGAACAAGTATATCAGAAAATCAGGCCCAAATGACTTAGACGTTCTAACTCTTTTGCTACGTCTAGGTTCATTTTCCTCAACATTTTCATGTTGATTTAATTCTCGATCAACTTGATCACTACCAGTAGCAGTATCCATAGTTCTTTTGAGAGACTCTGTTCTTTGTTTTTCCTTACAAGGAAATGTCTTTTCAAAGAATGTCGCATTCCTTGACTCAATTATCATATTTAGATTGATGTCAGGAATCTCAGACTTATGTACCAAGAATCGATACACACTACTGTTGTGACCATATCCAATAAATATACAATCAACAGTCTTGGGTCATATTCTAACCTTCTTAGGTTTAGGAACCATCACTTTGGCGAGACACCCCTACACTTTCAAATATTTGTAGGAAGGTACGTGACATTTCCACAATTCATATGGTGTCTTGTCCAATCTTCCATGATGTAGCTTGTTCATAACGTAATTTGCGGAAAGCAAGGCTTCCCCCCACAAGTTCTGGGGTAAACCGGAGCTTGTCAACATAGCATTCATCATTTCCTTCAACGTTCGGTTTTTGCGTTCCGCAATCCCGTTTTGTTGAGGCGAATAAAGAGCAGTAGTTTCGTAAATAATTCCATGATTGGAACAGTATTCACCGAAAAGTGACACATATTCACCTCTCCTATCACTCCTGATTTTTTTGATTTTCTTGCCAAGTTGATTTTCAACTTCGTTCTTATAGTGTATAAAGCTCTCAATAGCTTCATCTTTGCTCCTTACAAAATATACATAACAGAATCTTGTGCTATCATCGATAAAAGTGACAAAGTATTTTTTACCGCTTCTTGTTTGCACAACATTCACATCATACAACGATCAACAGTATCAACAGTATGATCTTGTTTAAGTGATACATTAAGAATCCACTCGTTGTTATATTGGACAGTAGTACCAAATAACACAAGTTCTTGAATTTACGACTAAGGTTTCTTATGATAGGTGAATAAAGGAAAATTTCCAAAGGACGATGGGGTCCAGAGTACCACTTAAATCCCTGCCCATTTAGGCTTTTATCGTCTTGTTGACAGAATATACTTTAAACACTTTCTCAATAGAATATCTTAGATATTCAACCTTAGTATTACACTTCAATTCACAATAATATTTCAATATATGCATATATAAATGTAACTTCAATCAAGCTTAGATGGAATTACTTGTGTAAAATTTACACTTTTAATTCTCAGCCAAGTGTGCAACACACAATTAATTTTCAACTTTATCACATTTATAGACTATCTGTATGCTTGTGATAATTGTATACACTAATATTAACTTAAACCTATACTACCAAGTTTATAAAATTCAGCATATGATTTTACTAAGTTAATATTACTGCATATATGCTATACATGTATATCATACGATAATATAAATTAATCTAAGTCTATGTTATTATTTTTTTGAATCTAAAATAATTCCAGGATTAATTGCGTTAGTGTCACGTTCGTTCATCCGTTCGAACGAAAATTTCCAATAAGTTCACGTTCGTGCAGCGTTCGTAAACGCGTTCGAACGAAGTTTTACAAAGAGTTCACATTCGTGGTGCATTCGTAAACGCGTTCGAACATTCCATTGCAGAAGACTGACGTTCGAGTTGCGTTTGAAGACGCGTTCGAACGGAACTGTGTAAAACATAATTTTTACCTACGCGTTCATCGGGCGTTCGAATGCCCATGCGTATTTTTCGTGCACATAACACATTTTTCACGTATAAGACTATTAAAACATGTAAAATTCGATTTAACAACACTTTAGAAGTAATAAGTTCTTAAGATTGGTGGAATATTATGTGTTATGAACCAAACTAAAAATGCATTATACTATCAAATTTCAACTAATGAAACATAAACATGGAACTTAAAAAGTAAGAAAAACCTAGAAGTACGTGGAAGATGATGAACAAAAATTCAAGTCGAGTTGCCTCTGTCCTTGAGAACTTATTAGCCCCGCCTCGGTGCTCTACGGATGGTTTTATGGCTAACGTTCTCCCAGGATTATTTGATTGCTTATTGTAGAAGGGGCACTCCTTTCCACAAAAACTTGAACAAGGATCTCTATTTTTAAATGACTATCTAGACAAATGAAAGACTTATGAATGTTAGAATTTCTGGATATCCTAAGAATGAACCCAAGGCCCCTTTATATAGGCATGGAATGGTGCATTTGAGAGCACCATTTGGCTTAAAGTGTAACCCTCCTAAGGGTTATACAGGAAAGCCTTTAAAGGTCTAGAGATGCATCCTTCCAATTTAGAGGACATGTCCCTTCAACTTGTGTCTTTCCCATAAGCCAGTTCTTAAGAAACATGCTCTGCTATACTAATACTATATATTAGATAATTTAGAACAATGGCAATCCAATTGCCTCGGTTCGAACATCAGAACTCTTGTGCCACTCAAGAGATTTTACCAGTTAACTAGCACCCACCAAAATAGAATTGTTAAAAATGATGGGAACCGCGAAAATGGAAGTTTATAAATGCTACTTCTTAACCAATCAATCAACCCCACCAAGCATACACTTTGTTCATTGCTACAAATTCAAAAACAACAGAAACTGTGTTAGAATTTACCATCCCATTGGAAATTATTCCAGTAGCTAGTGTCGCCCCATGACCAAGCTCCAACGCCAAGCTTTGTAACCTTCAAATTGGACCCACCTAATTTAACTTTCTCTACTTCCCCTGTTTTCACAGTTGCAAAATCCTCGGAAGCAACAGCTCTTATTTTGCCAACTCTGCTTCCACTGAACACAGAAAAGCATCCACTGCTCACGTGCATAGCCATTTTTCACTGTAACCCACAAAAGGGTTTCTATAATTCAATAAATTTCCAAGATAAAATCGCTGTGAGAATTATTGTACGATGATGGCTTCTCGGAAGCGGGAACAAAGTTGCAGACAGTGTTGAAAGTGTGAAGAACCATAAAGGGTGGGATGGAAGAAGACTTGGTAGTTAGAACGGACACGTCAGATCATGCGCTTTGCGTGGATTCCAACCGCTGTGAAAATTTCACGATTATATAGATTATAGACACGCTCGGGTAATTCTTGGGTAGCCGTAGAATCATCGTATATACCGGAGTTTAATGAGTTATTAGTAGACCGAAACAACGGTTCGGTTTCAAAATCGAATTGAACCGTCTTATTTACGGTTTTAGAAAGTTGGAATTATAATTGAACCGATTCATAATCAGTTCGGTTATGGTTTTAGTTTTTTTGGAACTATAGAACCCGATCGAACCG
>SKCR01005727.1:0-25581 GCA_019454045.1 Zanthoxylum bungeanum | reverse complement strand
TTGAATACAAAGCTTGGAGCTTCAAGTCTTCTTCCTCCTCTTGGCCGAATCCTCCACCACTTGGAGCTTCTACCATTTGATTATCTTCTTCTTCACAAGGCATTGTAAGTATGATTCCGCCATACTTCATCTTTATATATATTCTTTATAGTAGTTCACATGCTTAATCTTTGTTTGGGACATATTATAGAAACCAACACGAGTCTTGTTGATGTGTCCTAGACGACAATGCCACATATAAGCTCATCTTTTAGATTACTTCTTTGAGCCTTTTGTTTGTCATTTTAGGAGATTCATTTATATTCAAAATATAAAGACCGTTATTTGCAACAGCTGTGCAAATTTCTGCATCATTTTTATATAATAACACCCAGTTTTCTAAATACAAAAGTGTAACCCTGCTGGGTTAACAATGATACAGATATAATATTCCTAGTTAAACTAGGCATAAAATAACAGTTCAAAAGTTTAAGTACATGCCCTGAGGGCAGTTCTAAAACAAAAGTCCCTACGGCCAAAACAGCAACTGGTGTTCCGTTTCCAACCCGTAGATCCATCTCCCCTGACGCCAGCACCCTGCTATCATGCAGATCTGCACATCAGTACAAATATGAGCACCACAACCAGAATCAAAAATCCAATTTTTAAAACTAGAAGTATCATATTTATCTCAATAACAAACATACCAGAGGGGATAGCCTTGCCAGCCTTGATATCCTCCCTCTGCACAATGCTCATTTGGCAGTCACGTTTCCAGTGACCCCTCTTGCCGCAGTTGAGGCAGATGTCGCGAGATTTGTCCTTTGCTTCCTAGAAGCCACTGTCAACTTGCCTTTGCCCTTGTTCTTGAACTTCTTTTCCTCGCACCTCCAATTGCCTTGGGCCTAGCCTTTGGCGCATGAGAGGTCGATGCATAATGCGCCTCGCGCTTGCTCCCATTTAGGAGTTCCCTTTCGGACTCCTTCAATACGGATAACAGCTCTCCAAGAGTGTCATCTGTATCCATCAACTTGTAGTTGATTATGATTTGTTTCCAAGTATCAGGAAGTGACTGCAAGATCATATCTATAGTCAGCTCAGCCTCCAAGACATTCCCATATTGGCCAACTCATCAATATCGGCGATCATTTGAGTCCCGTGGGCCTCAACTGATGCGCCGTCTGTCATCCGGGAGCGGAAGAGTTTTTCCTTACTAGCTCGTACCTCTTCATCCGCTTATTGGTGCGGTGAAGATCACGCAATGTTGCCATCATGTTATAGGGATCCAAGTCCCTGTACTGGCGTCTGAAATGCGTGGGTCATTGCAGCTAGCATAACTGACTGAGCTTGGTCACAATCGTCACTATGAGTCTTCCATAACTCTAGCTCCAGTGGCTCAGTGGGTTCAGGCGGGAGAGGTCTCTGAATAGTATACAGTATCCTCTCAGCCCCAAGCACTATCTTGAGGTTCATTTCCCAGTCGGCAAAGTTTGTCCCTTTGAAGACATTATCACCCATGATTATGTCGCGGATATTACCTTTGCCAATCATCTTGACAACTATAGTCCAACTATAAAGTCAACGATGTTATGGGTACAGTCAAACTGTTACAAGTAAAATAACAATATATTAGTCCAACTAATTATTTAAAATATTGATGAAATAATTTTGAAAGACGCGTAAGGCTAAGTATCTGAATGAAATTGCAAATTCAATAATAGCCTCCCACTATTTTCTTCAAGTTTCTAACCCTCTTTAGAGAACTCGGGAAATCGAATTTCCTAGTGGGCTAGAATCCCGTTAAATAACACACAACCTTGACTTTGGCCAATAAAAATTGTATGCTATTTAACTTAGGTAGATCTCCATGATCAATTGGATCTCATCCAATTCCTAGATCCGGTTAGGTGGACATCCAAGTCCGAAACATATGTATAATGTCAATGTAACCATTACATTTTCCTAACCATATCCTCCGAATCATCTAGGCCTTGGCTTTGGCCAAAAACAAACCTAATGATTCCAGTAAGCGGGACCCCTTGACGAGGAAAGTTTCATAATCAATGTCATTGGACAAAAAGTGATCTTGACTTTGGCCAAAAAAAAAATCACGATTTGGACAAGACACCGATATGCAACAAAACTCTCATGATTCAAGTACATCCTTGATTGACAAAGGTCTTGACTTTGGTCAAAAACAAACCAATGCCAACTTCGGATCTTGAACAAGAACCATTCAATGGAAGGATATTAGCTTAATATAAATTGAGGGATTTTCGCGTAATTGGCAACCAATTTATTTTCTTTGTTAGGTCTCATCATCATACACCCTTAAGCATGCTTCTAAAACATCATAAAGCGCGTAAAGTAAATTAATAGTGATATGCGGATGGATATATAAACAACTTGTTCCTAGAACAAATCACTCCCTTTCCTCTCCCCGCTAGCACTATTCTACTACTACCCAATTACATAATACAATAAGAGAAACCTCATTTACATTGAGGGGAATTAGGTGAGAAGAGAATACAAAGAGATAAAGAGATAAGGCTGGACACGCAGGTCCAATTTATAAATTCCAAATATACAATAATTTCTAAAATTACCCTTTCCCTTCTAATATCCATCCGATATACACTATTCATTCATCACATACATATATATTCAAACAAGACATGCTTTTACAACCAATCTAATCCAATTAATTAGTCTTTGTTAAAGTGATCATCCAATGTTCAAACAATGGTTTGATTTTGCGCGAGTCCAACTCGATTGAGAATAAGTACATAAGGTACGAATTCGCGAATTATATCGAACTACTTATTAAATCTAATTTAATTCGTAATCAATACTAATTCAATTATTTAATTCCAAATTAAATGTTTACACTTTTAATGTGCTTTAAAGACTTAGATTTTAAATCTAATCCTATTGGGTCTCAAAGCCCAACTAACATCCAATGTTAATTTAATTCAAGTCAAATGGGCTTTCAATTGATTTATTAAGGCCGGGCTTGGTCAATGTGGGTCAAACCCAATTACCAAGCCCAAATAAGGAATCACCCTTAAATGCCATAAAACCAATTTTAAGCCCATAAGGCCCAATTAATTTTTATTTAAAGCCCGTTAATTAAATTTTAATATTCCAAACATTAAAGTCCAATTTATTAAAGTGTAATACCAAGTTAATATATTAAACCAAATATTTCAAAAATACCCATTTAATTTATTAATCATCTATTTTTAAAATAAATGTCCAACATTAATTTTAACAAAAATCAACTCCTTTACATGTCCATTATGTATTCGGCCAAGGTGAGTTTTTGTGTCGATTTGTTTTTCAATCCGATTGAATTACTAATCTACGTCCCGTACACGTTCTAAGTCATCCAATGATCTTAAACACAAAAAATTCCAATCCACTCCAAGTAGCAACACATTCGGCCAAGGCATGAATTTGGGGAAAAATCATCCAATGCATTTTTCATAAAATTGATTCCATGTAACATCATTCTATATACATGTAAGCATTCTTATTCATCAAATTTCACAAGAACATGTTTCAACCAATTTTATCATACCATTAGGCCAAGGTTGAATTTTTGGGGAAAAATCATCCAATGCATTTTTCATAAAATTGATTCCATGTAACATCATTCTATATACATGCAAGCATTCTTATTAATCAAATTTCACAAGAACATGCTTCAATCAATTTCTTCATACCATTCGGCCAAGGTTAAATTTTTGGGGAAAAATCATCCAATGCATTTTTCATAAAATTGATTCCATGTAACATCATTTTACATACATGCAAGCATACTCATTCATCAAATTTCACAAGAACATGCTTCAACCAATTTTGTCAAATTTTAACCTAAAGTATTTCATGCTTCAACCATTTTGTCAAATTTTAACCTAAAGTATTTCATGCTCCATGATACCATTGTTGGTTTCTATAATATGTCCCAAGGAAAGATTAAGCATGTGAAATACAACAATGAATATATATAAAAGATGAAGTATGGCGGAATCATACTTATCAAGCTTTTGTGATGTAGAAAATCAAGCCAAGATGGAAGCTCCAAGGTTGATGATTTTCGGCCAAGGGAGACAAGATGTGGAAAGCTCCAAGCTTTGTGTATTCGAAGCTCTATGATAGTTTCCTTATCACCTCTTTTGATCCCTTGAAGGTGCTAGCCTTGCATGTGAGAAGATGTTCCAAACAACCACACTATCTTCAAGCTTTTGGCAACCAAAATGAAGAAGATGAAGACCAAAAACTGCATGCAGTTTTCGGCAATGTGAGAGAGAGAAGAGAGATTTTTCTAAATGCTTTTTGATACCAAAAATCAATTTATATTTATGCCATAATATTAGTTAAATAATAATAAATCTATGACACAAACCATGCAAAGGCTTAGAGTGTCAAACACTCAAATTCCATGCATAACAATTGAGTGTATTATACACTATCACCATGCAATGCATTATCAATAAAATAATACATATAATGACATGTGTCATGTGGGCCCCACACATTTCCAAATGAAAGCGGGCCCACGTGCACTCACGCGTTCGGGTTCGATATTTCCGAAATACCGAACTTGCGTCGCGACGTTAATTAAATCGAATTTAAATAAATAATCGCGCCTAGCGAAATTATTATTTACGTCGCTAACGAATTAATTCTAAATTAACTCGTATTCCCGAATTAAAATCTAATTTTAATTTCGCGTCGAAATCGAATTTCAATTATTATATCGAATATAATAATTTTATCGATTAATTCCAAATTAATCTCCTCTCCTAAATAAGGCACTTTATCCGAGATAAAGTTTCTCCGCAATTAATCCAAGATTAATTAAGTCCGAATCAAATATCATAGGTGAATCTTCAGGAAGCGACCCAAGAGATCTCCGGATATGTTGGCAGTAAATACGGTCGTCGGATAATCCGAACACGCACGTACCTCGTACTACGTTCTTACCGATTTACAAGACAAGGTTGGCTTCTAGCAAAGCGCCATGCCTACCCAATTCTCCAGAAATATTCTTATAGGAATATAAGATCTATATAAAGCGTAGTATACCGTAGTATTGCGTACATCGATCCAGTATCGGATGATCACATGCTAGGCCTGGGGCTGGAGATGTGTCTGCCCCGTACGAAACATATATCGGACATCAAGCAACTAGTCTCTTTAAATCGGACAATCCTGACCTAGTCATACTGTCCCGACGGTTGCAACCTTTTATAGAGTACTAGTTCTGTGTCCTGCGTGATCATCACCTCCATATGTCTGAAGCGATACTTCCATCTTGACATCACATCCAGTACACTACGATTCTCGATAAACCCAGAAGAGGTGTACACAGAACCGGTTAAGGTCCCCAACCACCAATACCAAAGTTTACCGATTGTCGCAAGTACTAGCGATGTAAGTCTCAGGTTAAGACCATATACACCTACCCTGATGCGGCCTCCCATAGACACCTAGACATACTACCAATGGGATTCCGCGGGGTCTATCCAGAGCGAAGCTGTTTTCCGTACCATCGGTAAAACACAACCTCCTATCGCACTTGCATAAGTATCCAATACTTAAATATATGAGAACTATGCCGTTGTGCCCTCACAACGTGCACAAGCGCAATACTAGTCTATTCCGCATTATCGATGTCCGATCTCGATAATACTCCGACTAGGGATATTTAATGATTAAACTTTTATGGATTGATACTGTCTCATATCATCTCAATCCAGTACTAATATGGACTTTCGCCATTTATAAATCAAAGTAAATAATATTATAAAACGGCAAAAGACAATTTCATTATCACATAGTTAATTTTGTACAATAATACAATATCATTTACAAACAGTGACGCTATGGGACATAATGTCTAACAGTTGAATGATGATGTCAGCGTCTTTGATGATGACATGGCCGAGTATGCCGCAGGAAGGATAGCCGGATCTCAGGCCGAATTGTAGAAACTCCGCGATCAGATAGAGTCGGTTGCCCGCAAGCTGAAGGGTAAGCCTGAGGATTTATTGGATTATGAGGCGATGACTTTTGAGGAGCAGCTGCCGGCTCAGTTCAAAATGCCTGACATAGCCAAGTTCAATGGGAACGGGGATCCGAGGGTCTATCTCCGACAATATGTTGTTGGGTTTCTAGGTTAGTCCCAAGATCAATTAAAGCATAGAAACATGTGTGAATACTCAAAATAAGTATGGCGGAATCATACTTACATTGATCGACTTTTGCGATGCGAGGAACAACAAAAATCCTTGAAGCTCTCGGCCATGGTGCTTCTTTGTGCTCCATCATTTTCGGTCAAATCCATGGATGGATCTCCAAACTCCAAGCATTGTGTTGGTGATTCCATGCTCAAGGGTTTGTTTCCCTATCACCTTGAATGACTCTTCATGTGCTAGCATTGGAATGATTTGCCACAAATCTTCCTTGTTTCTTCTTACATGTCTCGGCCTTGCCAAGAAATTTAGAGAAATTTTGCTTCAAAGCCGAGAGAGGGAGGAGAGAAAAGTTGGTTCCAAACCGTGTAAGGAGAGAGAGGAGGAGAGATAAAAAAATGTGTTATGTATTTTGGTTGATTTGATTTCCTAAAACAAATACCAAAAATAATTACCATTTTTCAAAAATTTAAAATTTTGGTATAATACTTTAAGTCATCAACCACCCCATCAACTATTCACATCAATCAATGATGACAAGCATCACTTCACTCAAAGTGATGTGACTTCCATCACTTAATTGACTAGTGATTTGACGTTTGATGTGACTTGTGGACCGCACTTGAATTCGAAATACGAGTGGGCCCGCAAACACTCCCGGGCTCGGGTTCGCTAATTATGAATTAACGAATTTTCCGTTGCGACGTAATTAAATCAAATTTAATTAAATAATTATGCCTAGCAAAATTACTATTCACGTCGCTAACGAATTAATTCTAAATTAACTCGTTTGCCCGAATTAAAATCTAATTTTTATTCCCCGTCGAAATCCAATTTCGTATAATATATCGAATATATTATTTTATCGATTAATTCCAAATTAGTCGTTCTCTCTCTTTAAATATTATTTTATCCCAGATAAAATATCTCTGTAATTAATCCTAGATTAAATTTTCTCTCTCATCTAATTAATCCCAGATTAATTATGTGCGAGTCATACGTCATTGGTGAATCTTCTGAAAGCGACCCATGAGATCCCCGGATATATTGGCAGTAAATCTGGTCGTCGGACTATCCGAACACGTACGTACCTAGTACTACGTTTTTACCGATTTACAAGACATGGTTGGCTTCTAGCAAAGCACCGTGCCTACCCAATTCTCCAAAAATATTCTTAAAGGAATATGTGATCTATATCAGGCGTAGTATACGTAGTATTGCGTATTACGATCCAGCATCGGATGTCACGTGCTAGACACATATCAGATCTCTGGTAACTAGTCTCTATAATCGGAAAAACATGATCCAGTGATAATATCCCGATAGCTGCAGCATAAAAGAGCACCGATTCTATATCCTACGTGATCATCATCTCCACTATGACTGGAGTGATACTTCCATCTTGGCACCACGCCCAATACACTACGATTCTCAATATACCTAGAAGAGGCGTACACAGAACCTGTTACAGCCCTAGATGTCCAAAACCAAAGTATATTGATTGTCGTAAGTATTAGCAGTGCAAGTCTCAGGTTAAGACCAAATACACCTAACCTGATTCAGACTTCCATAGACACATAGTCATAGTACCAATGGAATTCCGAGGGGTCTATCCAGAGAGAAGTTGTTTCCATACCATCGGTAAACACAACCTCCTATTACACTTGCATGAGTATCGTATACCCAAATATATGAGAACTATGTCTTTATGCTCCGACAACGCGCACAAGTGTAATACTAGTCTATTCCGCATTATCGATGTCCAATCTCGATAATACTACGACTAGGGATATTTAATGATTAAACC
The DNA here is from genome assembly GCA_019454045.1 of Zanthoxylum bungeanum. Lineage (NCBI taxonomy): Eukaryota > Viridiplantae > Streptophyta > Magnoliopsida > Sapindales > Rutaceae > Zanthoxylum > Zanthoxylum bungeanum. Next base: position 17,595 of record SKCR01005727.1, on the reverse strand, counting down.
TTCATGGATTGATACTGTCTCATATCATCTCAATCAGGAACTAATCATGAGGACCTTTTATCATTTATATATCTTGGTAATCTAATTACAAATGATAAAAGAGTAATTTCCTTTGTCACATAGTTAATTTGTACAACAACACCATGATCTGTACAAATAGTGATGCTATGGGTTATAATTGTCAAACAATCTCCCACTTGGCCTATAGCCAATCACTCAAGTGTCATATACCCGAACTATGTACGGTTCACTCAAACTTCTGCTGAGATAAATGCTTTCGTCAGTGGATTTGCAAGGTTATCATCTGATGTGATTTATTCGATCATCACATCACCACGATGTATGATCCAAACGAATCAGATGAATATTTGAAGTATATATCTGGATCGTTGAAGAGACTATTAATTCTTTAGCCTGTGCTGTAGCCTAGCTCAGATGCTAACAGAACTACTTCTAATCTAATTAGGATTATTATCGATCCAAAAGGCTTCTATCGCTGCCTCAGCTGCAGCAATATTCGGCTTTTGTTGTTTATTCGGTAACAGTATCTTGCTTGGAAGATTTCCAGCTCACTGTTCCGTTATTTAAACTTTATAGTACCTTTATTACGACTTATAGTCATTTTTATCGGTTAGGAAACTTGCAACGGTGAACCCAGTAACTTCAGGTTCTCTATCTACATAGCTTAAGACATCATCCTTAGTTCATCTAAGATACTTAAGAATGTTCTTAACATCAATCCAGTGACCATCACATGGATTGGTCTGATTGTGACTCCATATGCTCAAAGCATATGAGACACCAGGTCGCGTACATATTGTTGGATTCTCTAAGCTTCCTAAGATCATTTCAAGCATTGAAAATAACATGCGAATACAACGAAGGTGTTGCGGAATACTCACATCGATCGGTTTAGCGACGCGGCAATGAACAAAATTCAGTCTCTGCTCATTGGTCCTCTAGGCAGTGGCAGTGAAATAGCCCACTGTTTTTGGCTTCAATCTTCCTCCATCAAGCTCCAAGCTTTGTGATTTGATTCCAAGCTCATGGGTGGACTTCCCTATCACTTTCGCATGTCCCCGTTCAGTGCTAGCTCATGAGATTTTTACCACAAAAATCCCACTTTTGCTTCCTATCTTCTCGGTTTTCTTGGCAGAAACCAGTGAAGAAATGGCCCCAAGGGCGTGAGAGAGAGAGAGAGAGGAAAGAGAGGAGAGTTGTGTGAGTTGTTTCTAATTTGTGTATCTTATACACAAATGTGAATTTCAACTTCATTTACAATGAATTTGGCTTTCAAAAAAGTCAAGCAATCAATGCTTTCCATCAACTCACATCAAGTAACATCACTCAATCAACCAAGTGACAAGTTGTCACATCAATCAAAGTGACTAACGATTTGACGCTTGATGCGACAAGCGATTTGATGCTTGATTTGACTTGCGTGCCACACTCGAATTTGAAATACGAATGCGCTCACAAATAATCCCGAGCTCGGGTTCGATAATTCCAAATTAATGAATATTCCGTTGTGACGCAATTAAATGATTACGCATAGCAAAATCAATATTCACATCGCTAACGAATTAATTCTAAATTAACTCATTCGCCCTAATTAAAATCTAATTTTAATTCCGCGTTGAAATCCAATTTCGTATAATATATCAAATATATTATTTTATTGATTAATTCTAAATTAATCGTTCTCTCTTTAAATGATATTTTATCCCAGATAAAATATCTCCGTAATTAATCCCAGATTAATTTTCTCTCTCATCTAATTAATCCCATATTAATAAAAGTGCGAGTCATACATCATCGGTGAATCTTCGGGAAGCGACCCATGAGATCCCCAGATATGTTGGCAGTAAAATCGGTCATCGGACTATCCAAACACGTAAGTACCTCGTACTATGTTTATATCGATTTACAAGACAAGGTTGGCTTCTAGCAAAGCGCCATGCCTTCCCAATTCTCCAGAAATATCCTTACACGAATATAAGGATCTATATCAGACGTAGTATAAGTAGTATTGCGTATGTCGATCCAGTATCGGATGATCACGTGATAGGCCTGGGGCTGGAATTGTGTCTGCCCCGTACGAAGCATATGTCGGATGTCTGGTAACTAGTCTCTACAATCAGATAAACCTGACCTTGTCATTTTATCCCGATGACTGCAGTACATAAGAGAACCGGTACTGTATCCTATGTGACCATCATCTCCATATGATTGGAGTGACACTTTTGTCTTGACATCACACCCAACACACTATGATTCTCGATATACACATAAGAGGCGTACACAGAAACCGATTAAAGCCCTGGACGATCAAAACCAAAGTATATTGATTGTCGCAAGTATTAGCGGTGCAAGTCTCAGGTTAAGACCAAATACACCTACCCTGATTTCGGATTTCCATAGACACATAGTCATACTACCAATGGAATTCCGAGGGGGTCTATCCAGAGTGAAGCTGTTTCCCGTACCATCGGTAAAATACAACCTCCTATTACACTTGCATTAGTATCCTATAACCAAATTTATGAGAACAATGTCGTTATGCCCTCACAACACACACAAGTGTAATACTAGTCTTTTACGCATTTATCGATGTCCAATCTCGATAATACTCTAACTAGGGATATTTAATGATTTATCCTTCGTAGATTGATATTGTCTCATATCATTCTCAATCCAGGAACAAATCATAGGGACCTCCTATCATTTATACATCTTGGTGATCTAATCACAAATGATAAGAGAGCAATCTCCTTTGTCACATAGTTAATTTGTACAACAACGCCATGATATGTACAAATAGTGACACTATGGGTCATAACTGTCCAACAATCTCCCACTTGGCCTATAGCCAGACTGTGGGACACAGAATCTGGGCGACGCATGCTGTTCCGGGCTCGTGGCCCGGTTGGGAGTACGGAGTAGCCCTCGGGGGACTAAACTAGAGAATGATGGAGTCACTACCCGGTGTGAACCGGGAAAATAAGATTTAAGGCCGCACTCACCCCTCGCAAGGGAAGATCTCAAACCGTTGGGTTCAGAATGGTCCCTTACTTATGCCACTTGTAATAAAATGATTTGTGCGATAATTCAACCAAGCCTAAGCAACATTTATTTCCAAGGATAATTTACTCCTAAGTTCGCATGCATAAGTACAAACCTCATATCTAAGTTCATATAACACATTTTTTATGTTTGCATACAACCTATTTGCATGTAATCTATGTCCAAGTTTGCATGCCTAAAGGTAAATTAACATACGGCAAGCATACAACTTAATAAGAACATTGTACTCATACATGTGGGGAATACAAATAAATTGCAATTGGACAATCATGCGTAATGAAAAGAAGCAATCAGATTCGTAATACAAATGGATAACTGATATGGGAAACTACGCATAGAATATGATGAAAATGACTCAGTTCAGTGTGTGCGCATTCGTGTAGCATTTGAAAACGCGTCGAACGGTAAACAGAAGGTTCTCATTCGTGTGGCGTTTGATAACACGTTCGAACGGGACCAGACCTGATGAAACAAATGCATGCGCGTTCGAGAAGCGTTCGTAAACGCGTTCGAACGGTAAACAGAAGGTTCACGTTCGTATAGCATTTGATAACGTGTTCGAACGGGACCAGACATAAAGAATGCGTTCGTACGGCGTTCTGAAATGCGTTCGAACGGGGTTACAACAGTGACCTCCAAAATGCAGTAAACAATATGACGCATACATGAACAGATGAATAGATGACACCTAATCAATAATAACGGGCTAAAAGGCGCGGTAAAGTATCGTGGTAAAGGTAGACCGTAGGCTTTTTTATCCCTCCAAATGAAGGACCTTTAATCCGACTTACTAAGCACAAGCGCAATGCAACATTATGCATGATTATGCAAGAAGATGACATACAAAGAAAAGCGATTAACGAAATGAAAGGCGCGGCGAAGTATCATGGTAAAGGATCTTTAACCCCTCGAAATGGAGGACCTTTAATCCAACTTACTAAGCCCATGCGCATCACATCATAATGCATATAAAAAATAAAGAACACCATATCGAACTTCGTATGGATTTCCCGATTGAACACATTTTACATCCAACCGAATATACATTATCCGGCACGGCAAAACATCGTGGTAAAGGATTTTAACCTCTCAAAATAGAGGACCTTTAATCGCACTTACTAAGCCCATACGCTAATGACACAATGCATATAAGAAAAAGAGAACAACAATATCGGACTTCGTATACCCGATTCAACACATCTCACATTCAACCAAATATACATCATCCGGCGCGGCGAAGCATTGTGCTAACGGATTTTAACCTTTCAAAATAGAGGACCTTTAATCGCACTTACTAAGCCCATGCGCTTTACTTCGTCATTACTCAAACAAATAACATGCGGAAATCGAGTAGCGAATAATAAACAAATCAAAACAACGTAAAAAAAAATATGCGCCGTTTACTCAAGTGGTACGTGGAGTTGTATACCGAGTACAGATCATACTACCGTCCATTCGGAATCGGCTATGAAATTTATGTCCAAGTTTCCATCCTATTTACCACGAGAGGTGACACATTATTCATTTTATTCAAGGGCAACAACATACTTCATTTTACAATTCATGCATTTTCTTATCTATTCATGGGCCACAACATGCTTTACTCCACAATAATCATGCAAACGAAACTCAATAAATAATAAAAATACAACTGAAAACGGATGTGAAAAAAAATACCCTCAGGTCTAACCTTTTTCGTCGACTCTCAGACTCGCGTTTCACGGTGATCGGAGGGGTGAAAGCTCCGCAACTTTTTTGGTTCACTGTTTGCATTTTTCCTCGCTGTTTCGTTGCTCAAGCTACTATTTTTTACTCCGTTTCACTGCTGTTTTGCTGCTGTATTTTGGCCACTATTTTTGGTGTTTTATGGGACTGTTTTGGCGGTTTCTAAAGGGTCTGGGGCTGCTATTTCGGGGGTATGTTCTGGACTTTTTTGGGCAGTTTTTATGTGAGATTATGGGGACTGTTTTGAGTGTTTGGGGACTGCTTGTGGCTTAGTTTTGAGTGTTGTTTATTTTACGTGTTTCGGTGGTGATAATGTCTGAAATGAAGGAGGCAGATGGCTGGTTACGTGGGAGTTGCTTACGTGAAGGGCATTCTGAGTATGGTTGGCAAGGGTCGTAAGGTACGTGGAGGGTGAGGGATCGAATGGCAAGGCAAGAGGCTTATTTGCTTTGTGTTTATTGTTGAATTGAGAGAGATAGGGACGTGAGATGAGAGATATAAGGAGAGGCTGAGAGAGGTGCTGTTAGGGTTTATTTTGTTTGGGTTTTTTTGTGTGATCTTTGGTGATTACCGTGAATGAGCTAGGAGCAATGGTTGAAGCTTGTGTTATTTTTATAGTGACAAGCTAGGGTTTGCATGGATTTGAATAGGAAGAAGACCAATTAGTGTCACACAAGGAAATTGAATTATTTGGTTGGGGACATGTCTTGGCTAGATTAGGAAGTAAGTATATTTAATTTGTATTGTTTAGGCATGATATTTGTTAAGTTATGAATACAAAATTTTTAATTAGGAATAATATTTTGTTGATTGATTTTAATTAGGCATGATTTTATTTAATGTTTTATTTAATTTAGTATATGATTTAATTAATATTTTATTTAATTGGGTTGTATTTTGAGGGCCTTGGGCGTGTGGGCCAAGTGTGGTGGGCGTGTGGGTTGGCTTTGGTGGTGGGCTTGGTGTGTTAGGTGTTGTGTTGGTTTGGTGAGTGTGTTTGGGACAAGGTTAAATGGTTATCCGTTTTTTAGGCCAAAGGTGCTTTAAAACGGAGGTCCAACAAGTGAGCTTGGAGCTAAACAAGCGGATAAAATTTAACGAAATACTGATTCCCTTCCGACGACCGTTTCCCGCAACTTCCTCGACTAAAAAGGTAGTGCCTCCAAATGAGACACATCATAGGGACCCTCATGCAAAAATGGAATGCCTACAGTCGCCCATACTTTGATGGGACTTGTGCAGTGTGTGACTTTGAAAAATCCTATCAAAGTTATGCAATGCATTTCTACTTACCTGGCTCGCCAGCTGTTGCTTAACTTACTTGTTATCCTGATATGCTTTGACCTTTGGGCTTTATTCCCGAACTACGTTGAGAGAGTGCTTTATTCTCCTGGGCTTTATTCCCGAGCTGTTTTGCAAGTGGGCTTTATTCCTCTAGGCTTTGCTCCTGAACCGTGTAAAGATAGAGCTTTATTACCCTAGGCCTTGTTCCCGAGCTGTATTGAAGGTGGGCTTTATTCCTCTAGGCTTTTTTCCAAACTGTATCAAGATATGGCTTTATTCCTCTAGGCTTTATTCCCGAGCTGTGTTAAGGTATAACTTTATTCCCCTGGCCCTTGTTCCCAAACTGTGTTAAGATAGAGCTTTATTCCCCTGGGCCTTGTTCCCGAACTAGTTTGAAAGTGGGCTTTATTCCTTTGGGCTGTATTCCCGAACTGTGTTGAGAGATGGCTTTATTCCCCTGGGATGTATTCCCGAACTGTGTTGAGAGAGAGCTTTATTCTCTTGGACTGTATTCCCGAACTATGATGAGAGAGAGCTTTATTCCTCTGGGCTGTATTCCCGAATTGTACTGAGAGAGAGCTTTATTCTCCTGGGCTGTACTCCCGAACCGTGCTGAGAGAGAGCTTTATTCTCATTGGCTGTATTCTCGAACTATGCTAAGAGAGAGCTTTATTCCTCTGGGCTGTATTCCCGAACTGTACTGAGGGAGAGCTTTATTCTCCTGGGCTGTTTCCCGAACCGTGCTGAGAGAGAGATGTTGGTTTATTCTAAGGTCCCAACATCAAATCAAGACATGAAATAATGCGTGAACACATCAACGGAGGGTAGCGGAATACTCACATTGATCGGTTATGTCGATTTGAAGACGAATCAAGGCCAAAAACGTACTGCCTTGCTCACGCCACTGCAACCAGTCCATGCTCACTGTCTTGGCAGTTTCGGGTCTCAAAACGAAGCTCCAAAATCCGTCGGATGAGTCCCGCCTCATGGTCGAACCTCCCTACCACCTTCGCAAGACTTGTAAGTGTGCTAGCACTTGATTTCTCACCATGAGAAACCACTCTTGCTTCCCTTATTCACGCCCAAACTGGTTCAAAACCAGTGAGCAAACCTTCTGTTTTGCGTGAGAGGAAGAGAGAATTTTGAGAGAGATTGAAGTTGTGTTAAGTTATTAAATGATTTACCAAAAATCAATTATATTATGCCATAATATTTATTAAATTAATAATAAAATTATGACACAAAGCATGCAATGGCTTAGAGTGTCAAACACTCAATTTCCATGCAATAACATTGAGTGCATTGTACACTAACTACATGCAATGCATTAGAATGACATGTGTCATGTGGGCCCCACACGTTTCCAAATGAAAGTGGGCCCACGTGCACTCACGCGTTCGGGTTCGATATTTCCGAAATACGGAGCTTACGTCGCGACGTTAATCCAATCGAATAATTGCGGCTACCGAAATTATTATTTACGTCGCTAACGAATTAATTCTAAATTAACTCGTTTGCCCGAATTAAAATCTAATTTTAATTCCGCGTCGAAATCTAATTTCGTCTAATATATCGAATATATTAATACATCGATTAATTCCGAATTAATCGTTCTCTCTCTTTAGACGACATTTTATCCCGGATAAAACATCTCCGTTATTAATCCTAGATTAATTTTCTCTCTCTCTCCTTTATAATCCTAGATTATTCAAGAGTGCGAGTTGTGCGTCATCGGTGGATTATCGGGAAGCGACCCATGAGATCCCCGGATAATCTGGCAGTAAATACGGTCGTCGGAGTATCCGAATCACGTACGTACCAAGTACTACGTTCTACCGATTTACGAGACAAGGTCGACTCCTAGCAAAGCACCAAGTCTTCCCAATTTCTCCGGACATATTCATCAAAGAATATCTAGATCTGTATCAAGCGTAGTATACAATTGTATTGTGCATATCGGCCCAGTATCGGATAATCACGTGCTAGGGCTGGGGCTGGATAAGTGTCTGCCCCGTCCGAAACACATATCGGATGTCTGGTAACTAGTCTCTATAATCGGATATTCATGACCTGGTCATAATATCACGATTGGATGCGCATCACTGAAGAGCACTAATACCGTATCCTGCGTGACATCATCTCCATTATGACTGGAGTGACACTTCTGTCTTGACATCACATCCAATACACTACGATTCTCTGATAAACCCAGAAGTGGTGTACACAGAACCAGTTAAGATCCCCCACCACCAAAACCAAAGTTTACCGATTGTCGTAAGTATTAGCGATGTAAGTCTCAGGTTAAGACTATACACACCTACCTTGATTTCGGCCTCCCATAGACACCTAGTCATAATACCAATGGGATTCCGAAGGGTCTATCCAGAGCGAAGCTGTTTCCCGTACCATCGGTGAAACACGACCTCCTATCGCACTTGCACAAGTATCCAATACTTATATATATGAGAACTATGTCGTTGTGCCCTCACAACGCGCACAAGTGCAATACTAGCCTATTCCGCATTATCGATGTCCAGTCTCGATAATACTACGGCTAGGGATATTTAATGATTAATCCTTCGTGGACTGATACTGTCTCATATCATCTCAATCCAGGAACTAATCATAGGGACCTCTCTTCATTTATATATCTATGGTGATCTAATCACAAATGATGAGAGTGCAATTTCCTTATTACATAGTTAATTTGCTACAACAACACAATGATCTGTGCAAATAGTGACGCTATGGGTCATATTATCCAACAATCTCCCATTTGGCACATAGCCAGTCACTCGAGTGTCCTACACCCGAACTATGTAAGGTTCGCTCAAATTGCTGAGGAAAGGTTTTCGTCAGCGGATTTGTTTGATTATCGTTTGACGCGATTTATACGATCATCACATCGCCGCGATGTATGATCCGAACGAATCAGATGATATAGAAGTATATTATCTGGATCGTCGATGAGACCTTTAATTCCTTAGCTTGTGCTGATGCCTAGCTCAGCTGCTAACAGAACTATATCTAATCTAATTAGATTTATTTTTGATCCAAATGGCTTCTATTGCTGCCTCAGCTGCAGCAATAATCCGCATTTGTTGTTTATTCGGCAACAGTTATCTTGCTAGGAAGATTTCCAGCTCACTGTCCCTGTTATTCAAACTTTATAGTACCGTAGTATTTTAATTGTTTGGAAACTTGCAGTAGTGATCCCAGTCACTTCAAGTTCTCCATCTCCATAGTTTAAGACAACATCTTTAGTTCTCTCAGATACTGACAGATGTTCTTAATCTTCAATCCAGTGACTATCCCTTGGATTGACCCGATTGTGACTCCATATGCTCAAAGCGTATGAGACACCAATACTAGTACATTTTAAATGTAAAATTTCTCAGAGAGTGTTACCAACTCTAAATCTAGCCCAGTAGATCTTTATTCCTTGAATAAAGGTTGTTACTCCCCAGAATTCTACGGAGAATTTCTTATGAAGAATATCTATGAAAGCCAAGCTTTCACCAATTGCTTTATGGGAATTTCACTGTCAGTGCGCTCTCCCACTAACCTCCTTATATACACAAGAATTATTTAGTTTTGAATCAAATCATAAACCATTATGATTATTTCAAAATAACAGTTCCAAGAACCTTATGCTTGCATCAATCCAAACATGGATCGAATAACCCGCAAACCTTGTTTGTCGGTTATATAAAATCGTCAAGATGTTGTAAACATCCTCCAAAAGGTTTCCTTTTCAGGAAAGCGATTTTGATTTGTAACTGACATATTTCATAAATGAAATATACAGTTATCAACAAGCATCTTCAAAATGGATTTACCATGGCAACAGGTAAAAAGGTTGAACCGTTATTAACACAATGTTGATAACGATACCTTTCCGTCAAAACCTTAGGTTTGCACGTTGGTATGTTGCCTTCCATGTATGTCTTCCTTGAAGACGTTTAATGTACCATAGGCACAATGCCTTATGGTACAACAACTAGTATTCAAAATAGTTGTTATACATGGAATCCATTTTGGATTCATGGCACTTTGCCATGACAGAGAGTCGATACCTTGTATCACTTCCTCAAAACGTAGTCGGATGGTACACCTCCATAAGATTGACATCTTTATGAGGTTAGATCAGAAACCCATACCCTAGGTTGTTTTCTGACTCTATCCGATCTACGAAGTTCTTGTGTATTTGAAGATTAATGGTATAGTTTCATCATAGATGAACTATTTGTGTTCCATTACGGACTTCGTGCCTGAAACAGTATTACTCCGATTTTCATCGAGTATCACTATCCTCCCTCCACTGACCACTGCATATCGGTATTCCTCTCAGGAAAATCGCATGGTGAGCAAACAATTACATTGTTCTCATGTGGGATTTATAAGTACTATATTTAAGGTTTCCCTTAGGATAACCTATATTGGCACTTATCCAATTTGGGTCCTTAGTTTGGTATCATCCAAACGCTATGCCTGGCATACCCAAATTATCAGGAATGAGAAACCTCGTTTCTTCCCTGTTCATATCCTATATGATATCTGTCAAACAGATTTATATGGAACCTTATTCTAAATAAGTTTTGCACTGTTAATACATATCCTGTTGAAGGAAATTGTAGCTCAGAGCGACTCGTGATAAACCTTATCATGTCCAATAAAAATTCGGTTTTTGGTTCGGACACACCGTCTAACTAACGTGTCTCGGGAGGAGTCCTCATATGAAAGAATACCGTACTCTTTCATGTACGTATGAAACTTACTGCTTAAGTATTTTCCATTATGGTTTTACCGTGGCGGCATAATACTATAGCCGATCTTTTTTTCTACTTCGTGTCGAAACTATAAAAGTTTCCGATCTGTGTTCTTCAAAAGAAACACATAACCACAACGTGATGTCACATCCGTTAAGGTCACGAAATATTCAAGTTAACATCTAGCCTAGCTAGATATAGGCCCACTTACTTCACCATGAATAGGGCTAACAGATCGGTGGCCATTTTACTATTACCAAGTAAATAGTATTTTAGGTATTTAACCTAATAAACTAGATTCGTAGACCTTATTTGAATAGTCAAATCAGTCCTAGTATCCACTCTTCAAAAGTGTGGATATACGAGTCTTGTTTTTAACCTAATAAACTAGATTCGTAGACCTTATTTGAATAGTCAAATCAGTCCTAGTATCCATTCTTCAAAAGTGTGGATATACGAGTCTTTGTTTAATTGTGTCCCAAACAACAATGCCACAAATAAGTCTCTATTGATCAAATCAATTTGAGCTATTTATTTGTCATTTATATGTTTGAGATTTTATTTATATTCAAAATAAATTCTGTTATTTACATCCAATGTATTTCTCTCAGTATCATCTTTATATATGAAACACTTTAGTGTTCTAGAATATAAAGGTTTTATCCGCAATGGATTAAACACTGATATAGAGATAATGTCTCTAGTAAAACTAGTTACATCATAACATTTCCTAATTTAGGTACATACCCAAAGGGTAGTTCCTAAACTTAGGTATCTACGGTCGAAACAGCGACTTTCGTCCCGTTTCCAATTCGCAGAGAAATCTCGGCTTGAAGCCAGTATCCAGCTCACAGCGGATTCTGAACGTCAATACATATAGGTATTATGTACCACACTAAGTATTTAAAATTCAATTTCAATACTAGTAGTGAACATAACTTTGACAAATATTTTTAAAGTTAGAGCCTCGCCCTTTCTTTAATTCCTTCGTGTCTTCCATATCCAAATGGTAGTCACTTTGGGATATGTCAATTATTCTTTTCAATATTTCACAAACCTTTGGCCAAGCCTTGGGTTTCGGAATATCGAAACGATGTGCACCTTGTGCTACATGCCCAATTGCAAACTTTGACTTTTCTCCACTAGAATAGTCAATTAATTCTCCAAGAATTATTAATTGCAACTTTAATACTTTTAAATCTAAAGATAGATTTATTATAAGTATATTAATTAAGCACTAAAGTCATCATCACATAAATCTTCCAAAGACTTTATGCTCTACTATTTGCTTAATTATGGGCTTAGTCATAATAAGTTATTTTATCAAATAAATTAACCTATTATTAATTCTCAATTGAAAATTAAATCATTTAAAACATTAATCCAAGGATTATATATTTTAAATATTCAACCTTTCAATTCTATCTAGATTTTAATAGTCCAACTATTTAATCAATTTTAATAAGGTACTATTTATATAATGATTACAATAATCCAATTTATTTAATCAACTATAATTTTAATATTGATTACTATAATCCAATTATAAAATCAACTATCATTTTAATTCAATTATATTGATTACTATAATCCAATTATAAAATCAACTATATATTGAATGAGTTTGTATATAGTCCAACTATATATATAATTTAAAACAACATAAAATATTAGTCCAACTAATACTTTTAATAAATATGACGAGTAAAATAAAATGAGCGTGTTCAGCGATTATTCGAACGAATGTTGCAAATTCAATACTTGCCTCCCACTATTTTTCGTCGAGTCTCTAACCCTCTGTGGAGTACTCGGGAACCGTGTTTCCTAGTGGGCTAGGATCCTATTAAATAACACACACAACCCTGACTTTGGTCAATAAAAAGCTGTATGCTATTTAACTAGGTAGATCTCACAGATCAATTGGATCTCATCCAATTCCTAGATCCGGTTAGGTGGACATCCAAGTCCGAAACATATGTATAATGTCAATGTATCCAATACTTTTTCCTAACCATATCCTCCGAATCATCTAGGCCTTGGCTTTGGCCAAAAACAAACCTAATGATTCCAGTTAAGCAGGACCCATTGACGAGGAAAGTTTCGTAATCAATGTCATTGGACAAAAAGTGATCTGACTTTGGCCAATAAAAATCACGATTTGGACAAGACACCGATATGCAACAAAATTCTCATGATTCAAGTACATCCTTGATTGACAAAGGTCTTGACTTTGGTCAAAAACCAACCAATGCCAACTTCGGATCTTGAACAAGAATCATTCAATGGAAGGATATTTGCTTATATAGATTGAGGGATTTTCGCGTGCAAATTGGCTACCAATTTAATTATCTTTGTTAAGGTCTCATCATCATACACCCTTAAACATGCATTCTAAATACATAATAAGCGAGTATGAAATAAAATAATATGATATGCGGATGGATACTTAACACATTGATCCTAGATCAAATCTCTCCCTTTCTCACTCAAGCTAGCACTTGTACTACTTCTACCCCGTTACACTACACTTCTAAAGAAACCTCATATATATAGAGGGGAATAGTGAGAAGAGAATACAAAGAGAAAGAAGGTGATAAGGCTGGACACGCAGGTCCAATTTAATAAACGAATTTATTACAACAATTTCTAAAATTGCCCACCCATCTAATATCCATCCGATATGCATTATTCATTCAACACAACCATGTATTCACACACATAAGCATGCTATCAATCAATCTAATCAAATTAATTAATCTGATAATTAAGTGATCATCCAATGTTCAAACAACGATTTGATTTTGTTCGAGTCAAACTCGTTTTTGCGAATAAGTACTCAAAGTACGAATTCATGAATTAAATTAAACTACATCATTAAATCTAATTTAACATGTATTTAATACTAATTCACTATTCAATTCAAAATTAAATATTACACTTTTATTTAATAAACCTTTACGATTTAAATTCCAAATCTAATCGTAACGCGTCTCAAAGACCGATTAACGTCCAACGTCAATTCAATTAAAGTCCAATGGGCTTTTGATTGATTTCTTAAGGCGTGGACTTTTGGTCAACTCGGGTCAAACCGATAACCAAAGTCCAATCCGGGATTTACCCCATAAGCCCATAAATCAATCTTGGCCCATTAGGCCCAATGAACATTAAAGGTTCATTAGTCGCAATTGGGCTTTATGGTTAAGGTTTTGGGCCCAATTGGATCCAATCCACTTGGCCTAAACCAAACTTGATAAATCAAGCCCAATAGGCCCAATTACAATTTTAAATTCTAATTTCCAAAATTAGGCCCAATTAATTAAATCCAAAAATCCAATTTTCACAATTTAATTATCAAAAGTGCATTATATGATTAATCAACTAAATCAACATTTTTTTTAAAACACCAAATTAGTCTTATTAATCATATTCAATTCATTATCACATGTCAAACACACATAATGAAAAATCAAACCCATATTACATGCTTCTAAGTCTCGGCCAAGGAAGGTTATTTTGTCCGATTTGAATTCAATCCGATTAATTACACAATCGACAACGTATTAACTTCCCGAATGATTTCATATACATCCAATGTTCATAAAATCAAAATTACCAAGACATTAAGGGCATTGTAGATTCGGCCAACATAAGGAATTTAGGGTTTTTTGTTCAATTTAAAATTAAATCCAATTCAATCTTAATTAACATCATCCTACTCCATTACAACTCATCCAATGAATTAACAATGAAAAATTCCAAGAATTCCAATATCATACATATTCGGCCAACACCATCAAATTGGGGAAAATTATTCCAAATCAATTTTCGTCAAATTAGTCCAACCAATATGAATTTAAACATGTTATAAGCATACTCAAACAAGCAATTTATTCAATCATGCTCAACAAACATTTACCCAAATTTTAAGCCCTACATTTTTCATGCTTGCAACATTAGCTCTGATGCCATTGTTGGTTTATTCTAAGGTCCCATGAAATAATGCGTGAACACATCAACGGAGGTGGAATACATCACGCGGAATACTCGATTTGAATGTTACGATCGAATGAAAACGGACAAGCCTTGCTCACGCCACTGCAACCAGTCCATGCTCACTGTCTTGGCAGTTTCGGGTCTCAAAAACGAAAACGTCAGACCGCTCATGGCAAGCAGTCCGTCAAACTTGTCCAACCGATCCGCGGATCCTCCCATGGTCGAACCTCCCCCACCACCGACTTCGCTAAGTGCTGAGCACTTGATTTCTCAATGAGAAACCACTCTTGCTTCCCCTTATTACGCCCAAAGTTCAAACCAGTGAGCAAACCTTCTGTTTTGCGTGAGAGGAAGAGAGAATTTTGAGAGAGATAAAATTGTGTTAAGTTATTAAAATGATTTACCAAAAATAATTTATATTTATGCCATAATATTTATTAAATTAATAATAAAATTATGACACAAAGCATGCAATGGCTTAGAGTGTCAAACACTCATTTCCATGCAATAACATTGAGTGCATTGTACACTATCTACATGCAATGCATTAGAATGACATGTGTCATGTGGGCCCCACACATTTCCAAATGAAAGTGGGCCCACGTGCACTCACGCGTTCGGGTTCGATATTTCCGAAATACCGAGCTTACGTCGCGACGTTAATCCAATCGAATAATTGCGGCTACCGAAATTATTATTTACGTCGCTAACGAATTAATTCTAAATTAACTCGTTTGCCCGAATTAAAATCTATTTTAATTCCGCGTCGAATCTAATTTCGTCTAATATATCGAATATATTAATACATCGATTAATTCCGAATTAATCGTTCTCTCTCTTTAGACGACATTTTATCCCGATAAAACATCTCCGTTATTAATCCTAGATTAATTTTCTCTCTCTCTCCTTTATAATCCTAGATTATTCAAGAGTGCGAGTTGTGCGTCATCGGTGGATTATCGGGAAGCGACCCATGAGATCCACGGATAATCTGGCAGTAAATACGGTCGTCGGAGTATCCGAATCACGTACGTACCAAGTACTACGTTCTACCAATTTACGAGACAAGGTCGACTCCTAGCAAAGCACCAAGTCTTCCCAAGTTCTCCGGACATATTCATCAAAGAATCTCTAGATCTGTATCAAGTAGTATACAATTGTATTGTGCATATCAGCCCAGTATCGGATAATCACGTGCTAGGGCTGGGGCTGGATAAGTGTCTGCCCCGTCCGAAACACATATCGGATGTCTGGTAACTAGTCTCTATAATCGGATATTCATGACCTGGTCATAATATCACGATTGGATGCACATCACTGAAGAGCACTAATACCGTATCCTGCGTGACATCATCTCCATTATGACTGGAGTGACACTTCCGTCTTGACATCACATCCAATACACTACGATTCTCTGATAAACCCAGAAGTGGTGTACACAAAACCAGTTAAGATCCCCCACCACCAAAACCAAAGTTTACCGATTGTCGTAAGTATTAGCGATGTAAGTCTCAGGTTAAGACTATACACACCTACCTTGATTTCGGCCTCCCATAGACACCTAGTCATAATACCAATGGGATTCCGAAGGGTCTATCCAGAGCAAAGCTATTTCCCGTACCATCGGTGAAATACGACCTCCTATCGCACTTGCACAAGTATCCAATACTTATATATATGAGAACTATGTCGTTGTGCCCTCACAACGCGCACAAGTGCAATACTAGCCTATTCCGCATTATCGATGTCCAGTCTCGATATACTACTACGGCTAGGGATATTTAATGATTAATCCTTCGTGGACTGATACTGTCTCATATCATCTCAATCCAGGAACTAATCATAGGGACCTCTCTTCATTATATATCTATGGTGATCTAATCACAAATGATGAGAGTGCAATTTCCTTATTACATAGTTAATTTGCTACAACAACACAATGATCTGTGCAAATAGTGATGCTATGGGTCATATTATCCAACAAGAGATTTATTCTCATGGGCTGTATTCCCGAACTGTACTGAGAGAGAGCTTTATTCTCCTGGGCTGTATTCCCAAACTGTGCTGAGAGAGAGCTTTATTCTCATGGGTTGTATTCCCGATCTGAGCTGACTGTGGGCTTTGTTCCTGAATTGTACTGAATGTGGGCTTTGTTCCTGAATTATACTTAATGTGGGCTTTATCCCCGACCTGAGCTGACTGTGGGCCTTGTTCCTGAATTATACTGAATGTGGGCTTTATTCCCTGATCTGAGCCGACTGTGGCCTTTGTTCCCGAATTGTACTGAATGTGGGCTCTATTCCCTAATCTGAGCAGACGTGGGCTTTGTTCCCGAACTATACTGAATGTGGATTTATTTCCCGAACTGTGTTGAAAGTGGGCTTTATTCCCCTAGGCTCTGTTTCCGAACTGCAACTGAATGTGGGCTTTATTCCCCGAACTGTACAGAATGTGGGCTTTATTCCCTGGGCCTTGTTCCTGAAACTGTTACCGATGTAGTGGTTCTTCGACCTCAAACTGATGTGGGCCTTGACCCAAAACTGATACTGATGTGGGCCTCGCCCTCAACTGATACTGATGTGGGCCTCGCCCCAAACTGATACTGACGTGGGGCCTCACCCAACTGATAATGATATGGGTCTCGCCCCCAGACTGATACTGATATGGGCCTCGCCCCAACTATACTGATATGGGCCTCGCCCCCAGACTAATACTGACATGGGCCTCTGCCCCCAGACTG
>SKCR01005726.1:0-25471 GCA_019454045.1 Zanthoxylum bungeanum | reverse complement strand
TGAAGCTTGGAAGCTTCCATGGAGTCTCCCATGGCCGAATCTTGGAGGAATTTCACAGCCCAAAACCGAGCAGTCCAGCAGTTCACAGGAGTCAAAAACCGAGCTTCATGGAGGGAGAGAAGTGTGGAAATGGGTCTTGTTCTTCCTAGCATCAAAACCATCAAGTTGCGTATGTATTCCGCTTCTTCTTGGTTGTATTCAACTCGTTTTTATGCATGATTGATGATTCTTGGGACTTTATTGAAACCAACAATGGTATCTAGAGCCATTTTTGCATATTAAACGAATTTAGGGTTCTTGAGCAAAATTTGGGGCTTTTGATTTAAGCATGATTTGACAAATTGTTTGTTTCAGAATGTTTGTATATGAATAATTTAGAGTTATATGTAATCAATTTAAGAAAAATTAAATTGGATTGATTTTCCCCAATTTGCTTATTGTTGGCCAAAAACTTTTTAATTTGGGTAAACTCAATTTGAGCATCAAATGATTAAATTGTTTACTATAGTATGCTTGAATGAGGTTGAATTGATGTTGTGCATAATCAATTTCATGAAATTTGGTTGGATCCATTTTCCCCAAATTTTGGCATGACAAATTTGGGTAGGTTAAAACTTGATTTTGAGATGTTTAATGAAATTGGATGATTTAGAATGCTTAAATGTTATTTAATTGATGATTGATTAGATCAATTTGATGAAAAAGTGTTTGGAACAATTTTCCCCATTTGCTTGTGATGGCCGAAATATGAACCATCTCTTGTCTTCGATTTTTGATTTTTTTGTTCATTGGATGACTTGGCAATCATTTAGGGATGTTGAATTTATGTTTGATTGGGTTCAATTGGATTGAATTTGATTTGGGCATATTTTTCCCCTTTGGCCGAGACACTTGAAGCATGAAATTGGGTTTGATTTTGATCAATTATGTTGGACATGATTAATTGATGTTAAGCATGATTAATTGGACAAATTTAGTGTTTTGGAAACTTTGATTTGGGTAATTAATAATGCTATACACTTTAGGTAATTTAATTGGAAAATTTGGAATTTTTGAAATTAAATTATTGGGCCTTAAAATTGGATTTGGGCTTTTAAAGTTGTTATTGGGTTTATTGACTTTGTTGTAAAGTTGGTTTAGGCCAAATTGGTTGGATCCAATTAGGCCCAAAACCGCTTCCAAAAGGCCCAAATGCGACTAATGAACCTTTACGTTTAATTGGCCTAAATTAATTTATGGGCTTATGGGGTAACTCCCGGATTGGACTTGGTTGCGGGTTTGACCCGAGTTGACCAAAAGTCCACGCCTCAAGAAATTAATTAAAAGCCCATTGGACTTTAATTAAATTAATATTGGATATTAATCGGGCTTTGAGACCCGTAACGATTAAATTTGGAATTTAAGTCGTAAAGGTTTATTTTATAAGTGTAATATTTAATTTGGAATTAAATAATGAATTAGAATTAAATACGTATTAAATTGGATTTAATTATGTAATAATTAATTCGTAGAAAATCGTACTTTGAGTACGTGTTCGCAATACGAGTTTGACTCGAACAAAATCAAATCTTTGTTTGAACATTGGATGATCACTAATTATCAGATTAATTATTTGATTAGATTGATTGATAACATGCTTGTATGAATACATGGTTGTGATGTTTGAATAATGTATATCGGATGGATATTAGCTGGGTGGGGCAATTTTGGAAATTGTAATAAATTTGATTTATTAATTGGACCTGCGAGTCCAGCCTTATCTCCTATTTCTTTGTATTCTCTTCTCACCTATTCCCCTCAATGTAATGAGGTTTCTTTAGAAGTGTAGTGTAACGGGTAGAAGTAATACAAGTGCTAGCTTGGAGGAGAGAAAGTGAGAGATTTGATCTAGGATCAATGTGTAAAATATCCATCCGCATATCATTATTATTTTATCATATGCGCTTTATTATGTGTTAGAATGCATGTTTAAGGGTGTATGATGATGAGACCTTAACAAAGATAATAAATTGGTTGCCAATTTGCACGCAAAAAACCCTCGTTAATATCAAGCGTTTATTTTCCTTCCATTGAGTGATTCTTACTCAAGATCCGAGATTGGCAGGGGTTGTTGGCCAAAGTCAAGCCCTTGTCCGTCGAAGATGTGTTTTAATCACGAGGCTTTGTTCCATATCGGTGTCGTGTCCAAGTTGTGGTTTGTTGGCCAAAGTCAAGACCACTTCTTGTCCATTGACATTGATTACGAAGCTTCCATGTCAATGGGTCCGCGCTTGACTGGGATCACTAGGTTTGTTGTGCCAAAGCCAAGGCCTAGTTGATTCAGAGGAAAAAGGTTAGGGTATACATTCGATGTATAGGCATATAGAGATATATGTTGGGACTTGGATGTCCACCTACTGGATCTAGGAGTTGGATGAGATCCAATTGATCTTCGAGATCTACCTAGTTAATTATCATACAATTTGTTGGCCAAAGTCAAGATTGTGTGATATTTAACGGGATCCTAGCCCACTAGGAAACACGGTTTCCCGAGTACTCGACAGAGGGTTAGAGAGCTCGACGAAAAATAGTGGGAGGCAAGAATTGAATTTGCAATACTCGTTCAATTACTCGCCATACGCGCTCATTTAAATTATTTCGTCGTTATATTAAATGTTAGTTGGACTAATATTTAAATTGTTGTTTTAATAAACAGTTGGACTGTATTATACTTGATTATATATAATTGGATTATATTAATCAATATATTTGAATTAATTAATTTCAGTTTACAGTTGATTTTATAATTGGATTATAGTAATCAATGTAATTGAGGTTAATTAATTTGGATTATATTTGATTATATAGTTGGACTATTATAATCATTATAATATATATAGTACCACTAATCGTTGATTAAATAGTTGGACTATTGTAATCAAGATAAAATTGAAAAGTTGGATATTTAAAATATAATCTGGGATTAAAATATTTTAAATAATTTAATTTTCAAATTGGGAATAAATAATAGGTTACTTTATTTGATAAAATAACTTATTATACCTTAAGCCCAAATTAAGCAAAATAAGTAGAGCATAAAATCTTTGGAAGATTTATGTGATGATGACTTTAGTGCTTAATTTAATATACTTGTCATAAATCTAATTTTAGATTTAAGAAGTATTAAAATTGCAATTTTAATTC
Organism: Zanthoxylum bungeanum; assembly: GCA_019454045.1. Lineage (NCBI taxonomy): Eukaryota > Viridiplantae > Streptophyta > Magnoliopsida > Sapindales > Rutaceae > Zanthoxylum > Zanthoxylum bungeanum. The sequence goes on along the minus strand of SKCR01005726.1, from coordinate 22,288 downwards.
TTGGAGAATTAATTGACTATTCTAGAGGAGATAAAGTCAAAGTTTGCAATTGGGCATGTAGCACGAGGTGCACATCGTTTCGATATTCTAAAAACCCAAGGCTTGGCCTAAGGTTTCTGAAATATTGAAAGGATAATTGACATATCCCAAAGTGACTACCATTTGGATATGGCAGACACGAAGGAATTAAAGAAAGGGCAAGGCTCTTACTTTAAAAATGTTGTCTTAGTTATGTTCACAGCTAGTATTGAAATTAGATTTTAAATACTTAGTGTGGTACATAAAATGTATGTATTGATGTTCAGAATCTGCTTTGAGCAGGATACTGACTTCAAGCTGAGATTGCTCTGCGAATCGGAAACGGGACGAAAGTCGCGCTGTTTCGACCGTAGATACCTAAGTTTAGGAACTACCCTTTGGTGTGTACTTAAATTAGGAACTGTTATAATGTAACTAGTTTGACTAGAGACATTATCTCTATATCAGTGCTTAATCCATTGTGGATAAACCTTTATATTCTAGAACACTAAGTGTTTCATTATATAAAGATGATACTGAGATAAACACATTAGATGTGAATAACAGAATTTATATTTTGAATATAATTAAAATCTCAAACATATAAAATGACAAATAAATAGCTCAAATTGATTTGATCAATAGAGACTTATTTGTGGCATTGTTGTCTGGGACACAATTATACAAGACTCGTATATCCACACTTTTGAAGAGTGGATACTAGGACTGATTTGACTATTCAAATAAAGTCTACGAATCTAGTTTGTTAGGTAAAGTACCTAAAACACTGTTTACTTGGTAATAGTGTAAGTGCCACCGATCTGTTAGCCCTATTCATGGTGAAGTTAGTGGGCCCATATCTAGCTAGGCTAGATGTGAACATGAATATTTCGTGACCTTAACGGATGTGGCATCACGTTATGGTTATGTGTTTCTTTTGAAGAACACAAATCATAAACTTTTAGAGTTTCGACACGAAATAGACAAACAGATCGGCTATAGTATTATACCGTCACGGTAAGACCGTAATGGAAAATACTTAAGCAATAAGTTTCTTATATACTTGAAAGAGTATAGTATTCTTTCAAATGAGGACTCCTCCCGGAACACGTCAAAGTGACGGTGTGTCCGAACGGATTAACCGAATCATGTTAGACATGATAAGGCTAATCATGAGTCGCTCTGAGCTACCATTTCCTTCAACGGATAAGTTTTAACAGTGCAATAACTTATTTAGAATAAGGTTCCATATAAATCTGTTTGACAGATGTCATATAGGATATGAACAGGGAAGAAACGAGGTTTCTCATTCCTGATAATTTGGGTATGCCAGGCATAACGTTTGGATGATACCAAACTAAGGACCCAAATTGGATAAGTGCCAATATAGGTTATCCTAAGGAAACCATAAAGTATAGTACTTATAAATCTCACATGAGAACAATGTGATTGTTGCTCACCATGCGGTTTTTCCTGAGAGGAATACCGATATGCAGTTGTCAGTGGGAGGATAGTGATACTCGATGAAAATCGGAGTAATACTGTTCAAGGCACGAAGTCCTTAATGGAACACAAATAGTTCATCTATGATGAATCTATACCATTAATCTTCAAACACACAAGACACTCGTAGATCAGATAGAGTCAGAAAACAACCTAGGGTATGGGTTTCTGATCTAACCTCATAAAGATGTCAATCTTATGAAGGTATACCAACCGACTACGTTTTGAGGAAGTGATACGAGGTATCGACTCCCTATTATGGCAAAGTGCCATGAATCCGAAATGGATTCCATGTATAACAACTATTTTGGATACTAGTTGTTGTACCACAAGGCATTGTGCCTATTGGTACATTAAACGTCTTCAAGGAAGACATACATGGAAGGCAACATACCAACGTACAAAGCTGGGCTTTTGACGGAAAGGTATCGTTATCAACATTGTGTTAATAACGGTTCAACCTTTTACCTGTTGCCATGGTAAATCCATTTTGAAGATGCTTGTTGATAACTGCATATTTCATTTATGAAATGTGTCAGTTGCAGATCAAAATCGCTTTCCTGAAAAGGAAACCTTTTGGAGAATGTTTATAACATTCTGACGATTTTGTATAACCAACAAACGAGGTTTGCGGGTTATTCGATCCATGTTTGGATTAATGCAAGCATAAGGTTCTTGGAACTATCGTTTTGAAATAATCATAATAGTTTATGATTTGACTCAAAACGAAATAATTCTTGTGTATATAAGGAGGTTAGTGGGAGAGGGCACTGACAATGAATTTCCCATAACGCAATTGGTGAAAGCTTGGCTTTCATAGATATTCTTTAATAAAATTCTCCGTAGAATTCTGGGGAGTAACAACCTTTATTCGAGGAATAAAGATCTACTGGGATAGATTTGGAGTTGTTAACACTCTCTGGAAATTGTACATTTAAAATGTACTTGTATTGGTGTCTCATACGCTTCGAGCATATGAAGTCACGATCAGGTCAGTCCAAGTGATAGTCACTGGATTGAAGATTAAGAACATCTGTTAGTATCTGAGAGAACTAAAGATGTTGTCTTAAACTATGGAGATGGACAACTTGAAGTGACTGGGATCACCGCTGCAAGTTTCCAAACAATTAACTACTACGGTACTATAAAGTTTGAACACTGGGATAGTGAGCTGGAAATCTTCCGAGCAAGATAATTGTTGCCGAATAAACAACAAATGCGGATTATTGCTGCAGCTGAGGCAGCAATAGAAGCCATTTGGATCGAAAATAAATCTAATTAGATTAGATAGTAGTCTTTTAGCAGCTGAGCTAGGCGTCAGCACAGGCTAAGGAATTAAAGGTCTCATCGACGATCCAGATATATACTTCTATATCATCTGATTCGTTCGGATCATACATCGTGGCGATGTGATGATCGTGTAAATCGCGTCAGACGATAATTAAGCAAATCCGCTGACGAAAATCTTTTCTCAGCATTTGAGCGAACCGTACATAGTTCGGGTGTTAGACACTCGAGTGACTGGCTATGTGCCAAGTGGGAGATTGTTGGATAATATGACCCATAGCGTCACTATTTGTACAGATCACGGTGTTGTTGTACAAATTAACTATGTGACAAGGAAATTGCACTCTCATCATTTGTGATTAGATCACCATAGATGTATAAATGAAGAGAGGTCCATATGATTAGTTCCTGGATTAAGATGATATGAGACAGTATCAGTCCACGAATGATTAATCATTAAATATCCCTAGCCGGAGTATTATCGAGACAGGACATCGATAATGCGGAATAGGCTAGTATTGCACTTGTGCACGTTGTGAGGGCACGACGGCATAGTTCTCATATATTTAGTATTGGATACTTATGCAAGTGCGATAGGAGGTTGTGTTTCACACGATGGTACGGGAACAGCTTCGCTCTGGATAGACCCCTCGGAATCCCATTGGTATTATGACTATGTGTCTATGGGAGTCCGACATCAGGGTAGGTGTATTTGGTCTTAACCTGAGACTTGAACCGCTAATACTTACGATAATCGGTAGACTTTGGTCTTGGTGGTACAAGGCTTTAACCGGTTCTGCGTACACCACTTCTGGGTTTATCAGAGAGTCGTAGTGTATTGGGTGTGATGTCAAGACGGAAGTATCACTTCAGTCATAGAGGAGATGATGTCACGCAGGATACGGTACTAGTGCTCTTGAGTGATGCGCATCCAATCATGATATTATGACCAGGTCATGAATATCTGATTAAGAGACTAGTTACCAGACATCCGACATGTGCTTCGGACGGGGCAGACACTTATCCAGCCCTAGCCCTAGCACGTGACTATCCGATACTGGGCCGATATACACAATACTACGGTATACTACGCTTGATACAGATCTATATATTCCTGTAAGAATATTTCTGGAGAATTGGGTAGGCATGGCGCTTTGCTAGAAGCCAACCTTGTCTTGTAATCGGTATAAACGTAGTACGAGGTACTTACGTGTTCGGATAGTCCGACGACCGTATTTACTGCCAACATATCCGGAGATCTCATGGGTCGCTTCCTGAAGATTCACCGATGACGTATGACTCGCACTTTAATTAATCTGGTATTAATTCGATGAGAGAGAAAATTAATCTGGGATTAATCACGGAGATATTTTATCTGGGATAAAATATTAATTAACGAGAGAGAACGATTAATTTGGAATTAATCGATAAAATAATATATTTGATATATTATTAGAAATTGGATTTCGACGCGGAATTAAAATTAGATTTTAATTCGGGCGAACGAATTAATTTAGAATTAATTCGTTAGCGACATAAATAGTGATTTCGCTAGGCGTAATCATTTAATTACGACGCAACGGAAAATTCGTTAATTTGGAATTAACGAACCCAAGCCCGGGATTATTTTCGAGCGCATTCGCATTTCGAATTCGAGTGCGGCACGCAAGTCAAATCGAGCATCAAATCGCTAGTCACATCAAGCGTCAAATCAAATGTCACTTTGAGTGATGTGACAAGTTGTCATTTGATTTGAGTGATTGATGTGGTAGTTGAAAAGCTTTAAATGCTTTTTTGCTTTTGGCTTTTGACTTTTGGTATTTTGGAAAATTGAAAATTTGTATATGGTTTATTTTATTTTTGGAAAATATATAAACCAAAATTACATTTTTCTTTTCATATAATTCTCTCTCTCTCTCATTTACGGTTTCTTGTAGAAACCATTTTCCCTCTCTTTCTCTCTCTTCTCCCTCTCACGGCTCACTGCCGATTTCTTCTCTAATTTTTTGGTTAGACCGAATTTGTGAGAAGCAAAGAAGATGAACAAGTGCTAGCACACACCTTGGGTTATACATAGGTGATAGGGAAACGAATTTATGAGCTTGGAATCCATTTTTGGAGCTTGAAGCTTGGAGCTTCTATGGAGTCTCCCATGGCCGAATCTTGGAGGAATTTCACAGCCCAAAACCGAGCAGTCCAGCAGTTCATAGGAGTCAAAAACCGAGCTTCATGGAGGAGGAAAATGGGTCTTGTTCTTCCTAGCATCAAACCCATCAATGTGAGTATGTATTCCGCCTTACTCCTTGGTTGTATTCAACTCGTTTTTATGCATGATTGATGATTCTTGGGACTTGATTGAAACTCTACACTAGGCACGAAGTCCTTAATGGAACACAAATAGTTCATCTATGATGAATCTATACCATTAATCTTCAAATACACAAGAAACTAGTAGATCAGATAGAGTCAGAAAACAACCTAGGGTATGGGTTTCTGATCTAACCCCATAAAGATACGAGGTATCGACTCCCTATTATGGCAAAGTGCCATGAGTCCGAAATGGATTCCATGTATAACAACTATTTTGGATACTAGTTGTTGTACCACAAGGCATTGTGCCTATTGGTACATTAAACGTCTTCAAGGAAGACATACATGGAAGGCAACATACCAACGTACAAAGCTGGGCTTTTGACGGAAAGGTATCGTTATCAACATTGTGTTAATAACGATTCAACCTTTTACCTGTTGCCATGGTAGATCCATTTTGAAGATGCTTGTTGATAACTGCGTATTTCATTTATGAAATGTGTCAGTTATAGATCAAAATCGCTTTCCTGAATAGGAAACCTTTTGGAGAATGTTTATAACATTCTGACGATTTTGTATAACCGAAAAACAAGGTTTGCGGGTTATTCGATCCATGTTTGGATTAATGCAAGCATAAGGTTCTTGAAACTGTCGTTTTGAAATAATCATAATGGTTTATGATTTGACTCAAAACGAAATAATTCTTGTGTATATAAGGAGGTTAGTGGGAGCGCACTAACAGTTAAATTTCCATATAGCAATTGATGAAAGCTTGGCTTTCAATAGAAATTCTCCGTAGAATTCTGGGGAGTAACAACCTTTATTCGAGGAATAAAGATCTACTGGGATAGATTTGGAGTTGGTTAACACTCTCTGGAAATTGTACATTTAAAATGTACTTGATTTGGTGTCTCATACGCTTCGAGCATATGGAGTCACAATCGGGTCAATCCAAGTGATAGTCACTGGATTGAAGTTAAGAACATCTGTTAGTATCTCAGAGAACTAAAGATGATATCTTAAACTATGGAGAAGGAGAACTTTTAGTGACTGGGATCACTGCTGCAAGTTTCCAAACGATTAAATAATACGGTACTATAAAAGTTTGAACATTGGGACAGTGAGCTGGAAATCATCCTAGCAAGATAACTGTTGCCGAATAAACAACAAATGCGGATTATTGCTGCAGCTGAGGCAGCAATAGAAGCCATTTGGGTCGAAAATAAATCTAATTAGATTAGATATAGTTCTGTTAGCGGCTGAGCTAGGCGTCAGCACAGGCTAAGGAATTAAAGGTCTCATCGAAGATCCAGATATATACTTCTGTATCATCTGATTCGTTCGGATCATACATCGTGGCGATGTGATGATCGTATAAATCGCGTCAGACGATTATCAAACAAATCCGCTGACGAAAACCTTTCCTCAGCAATTTGAGCGAACCGTACATAGTTCGGGTGTGGGACACTTGAGTGACTGGCTATGTGCCAGGTGGGAGATTGTTGGACAAAATGACCCATAGCGTCACTATTTGCACAGATCATTGTGTTGTTGTAGCAAATTAACTATGTGACAAGGAAATTGCACTCTCATTATTTGTGATTAGATCACCATAAATATATAAATGAAGAGAGGTCCCTATGATTAGTTCCTGGATTGAGAATGATATGAGACAGTATCAGTCCCCGAAGGATTAATCATTAAATATCCCTAGCCGGAGTATTATCGAGACTGGACATCGATAATGCAGAATAGGCTAGTATTGCACTTGTGTGCGTTGTGAGGGCACAGCGGCATAGTTCTCATAAATATAAGTATCGGATACTTATGCAAGTGCGATAGGAGGTCGTGTTTCACCGATAGTACGGGAAACAGCTTCGCTCTGGATAGACCCCTCGGAATCCCATTGGTATTATGACTATGTGTCTATGGGAGGCCGAATTCAAGGTAGGTGTGTATAGTCTTAACCTGAGACTTACATCGCTAATACTTACGATAATCGATAGACTTTGGTCTTGGTGGTACAGGGCTTTAACCGGTTCTGCGTACACCACTTCTGGGTTTATCAGAGAATCGTAGAGTATTGGGTGTGATGTCAAGACAGAAGTATCTCTCCAGTCATAGTGGAGATGATGTCACGTAGGATACGGTATTAGTGCTCTTAAGTGCTGGCCGGCCATCGGGATATTATGACAAGGTCATGTATATCCGATTATAGAGACTAGTTACCAGACATCCGACATGTGCTTCGGACGGGGCAGACACTTATCCAGCCCCAGCCCTAGCACGTGACTATCCGATACTGGGCCGATATACATAATACTTAGTAGACTACGCCTGATATAGATCCTTAGATATTCTTATAAGGATATGTCCGGAGAATTGGGAAGACTTGGTGCTTTGCTAGGAGTCGACCTTGTCTCGTAAATCGGTAGAACGTAGTACTTGGTACATACGTGATACGGATACTCCGATGACCGTATTTACTGCCAATATATCCGGGGATCTCATGGGTCGCTTCCCGATAATCCACCGATGACGCATAACTCGCACTCTTAAATAATCTGGGATTATATAGAAGAAAGAGAAAATTAATATAGGATTAATTACGGAGATATTTTATCTGGGATAAAATATCGTCTAGAGAGAGATAAAGATTAATTTGGAATTAATCGGTAAATTAATATATTCGATATATTAAATGAAATTAGATTTCGACGCGGAATTAAAATTAGATTTTAATTCGGGCGAACGAATTAATTTAGAATTAATTCGTTAGCGACGTGAATAGTGAATTCGCTAGGCGTAATCATTTAATTACGACGCAACGGAAAAATCGTTAATTTGGAATTAACGAACCCGAGCCCGAGTGTGATTGCGAGCGCATTCGTATTTCGAATTCGAGTGCGGCATCGCAAGTCGCATCAAGCGTCAAATCATTCGTCACATCAAGCGTCAAATCAAATGTCACTTTGAGTGATGTGATTGATTGATGTGATTGATTGATTGAAAGACATGTCACTTTATTAAAGTGACTTGATGTGAATAGTGATGGACTTGACATAAAGTGTAAAAGCATTTTGGAGGGAAAACTTTATGGATTTGGCTCCAATATTCATTTGATTTATTTGATAAAGTTAAATGAAAATTGATTATCTATTTTTGGAAAATATATATAATCAATTTTTGCTTTACATTTTATTAAGTCATTTTTACACAACTTTCTTCTCTCTTTTCTCTCTTCAAACTCACGCCCCCAAACTACAAAAGTGGACTAGTTTTTGAAGCCAAAATGGCGTGAGCAATAGGAAGCAAGAGTTGGGTTTTTGTGGCAAAAACCGCAAGTGCTAGCACACTACGAGACTTGCGAAGGTGGTAGGGAGGTTCACCCATGAGCCGGGATCCGTTTGAAGAAGCTTGGAGCTCCGTTTCTCAGCTCAAAATTCTGATTTGGAGGGCAGTGGACTGGTTGCAGTGGGCGCCCTTGGCAGTGAGCAAAGTGACTTCATTCGTCTCCAAATCGTCTCAACCGATCGATGTGAGTATTCCGCTACCTCCGTTGATGTGTTCACACATTGTTTTCATGTCTTGTTTGATCTTGGGACCTAGATAATAACCTCCAATGGCATCAAGAGCTATAGGTTCAAGCATGAAATTGTAGGGCTTAAAATTTGGGTAAATGTTTGTTGAGCATGATTTGAATGAATTGATTGTTTAAGTATGCTTATAACATGTCTAATTGCATTTTGGTTGGACCAATTTGTTGAAAATTGATTTGGAATAATTTTCCCCAAAAATATCATGTTGGCCGAATATGATGATCATTTTGGAATTCTTGGAATTTTTGTTTTTGATTCATTTGATGAGTTAGAATCATTTAGGATGATGTTAATTTAAGGTCAATTGGATTGAATTTTGAATTGAACATAAATCCCTAATTTTTCCCCTTGGCCGAATTGATTATGCCTTAATAAAGTCTTGGTAATTTTGATTTTTTGAACATTGGATGTGTTGGAAATCATTCGGGAAGTTGATTTAATGTCGATTGTGGATTAATTGGATTAAAACCGAATTGGATATAAAATCCATCCCTTGGCCGAGACCTATAGCATGTTGTATGGGTTTGATTTTTGATTAATTTGTGTTGGACACCAATTGATGAAAATGACCATGATTAATTATGTAAATTCATGTTTTAGAAATGTTGATTTGGGTAATTGATCATGTAATACACTTTGGTAATTAAATTGGGAAAATTGGATTTTTTGAATTTAATTATTTGGGCCTATTTTTGATATTGGGCTTCTAATGTTGTAATTGGGCCTATTGGGCTTGATTTTATCAAGTTGGGTTTAGGCCTAGTGGATTGGATCCAATTGGCCCCAAAACCTTAACCATAAAGCCCAAATGCGACTAATGAACCTTTAAAGTTCAATTGGGCCTAATGGGCCAAGATTGATTTATGGGCTTATGGGGTAAATCCCGGATTGGACCTTGGTTATCGGTTTGACCCGAGTTGACCAAAAGTCCACGCCTTAAGAAATCAATTAAAAGCCCATTGGACTTTAATTGAATTGACGTTGGACGTTAATCGGTCTTTGAGACGCGTTACGATTAAATTTGGAATTTAAATCGTAAAAGGTTTATTAAATAAAAGTGTAATATTTAATTTGGAATTGAATAGTGAATTAGTATTAAATACATGTTAAATTAGATTTAATGATGTAGTTTAATTTAATTCATGAATTCGTACTTTAAGTACTTATTCGCAAAAACGAATTTGACTCGAACAAAATCAAATCGTTGTTTGAACATTGGATGATCACTTAATTATCAGATTAATTAATTTGATTAGATTGATTGATAGCATGTTTTTTTGTGAATACGTGGTTGATGAATGAATAATGTATATCGGATGGATATTAGTCGGGTGGGGCAATTTTAGAAATTGTTGTATAAATTCGATTTATAAATTGGACCTGCGTGTCCAGCCTTATCACCTTCATTCTCTTTGTATTCTCTTTCTCACCTATTCCCCTCCATGTAAATGAGGTATCTTTAGAAGTGTAGTGTAACGGGTAGAAGTAATACAAGTGCTAGCTTGAGTGAGAAAGGGAGAGATTTGATCTAGGATCAATGTGTTAAGTATCCATCTGTTGGTTTCTATAATATGTCCCAAGGAAAGATTAAGCATTTGAAATACAATAAATGAATATATATTTAACTTTGAAGTATGGCAGAATCATACTTACAATGCTTTGTTGATGAAGAAAATCAAACCAAAATGGAAGCTCCAAGTGTTGATTGATTCGGCCAAGAGGAGAAGAAGGTGGAAAGCTCCAAGCTTTGTGAATTCCTTGCTCTATGATAGTTTCCCTATCACCTCTTTTGATCCCTTGAAGGTGCTAGCCTTGCATGTGAGAAGATGTTCCAAACAACCACACTATCTTCAAGCTTTTTGGCAACCAAAATGAAGAAGATGAAGACCAAAAAACTGCATGCAGTTTTCGGGAATGTGAGAGAGAGAAGAGAGATTTTTCTTGTTGATTTTTGATACCAAAAATCAATTTATATTTATGCCATAATATTTATTAAATAATAATAAATCTATGACAAAACCATGCAAAGGCTTAGAGTGTCAAACACTCAAATTCCATGCATAACAATTGAGTGTATTATACACTATCACCATGCAATGCATTATCAATAAAATAATACATATAATGACATGTGTCATGTGGGCCCCACACGTTTCCAAATGAAAGCGGGCCCACGTGCACTCACGCGTTCGGGTTCGATATTTCCGAAATACCGAACTTGCGTCGCGACGTTAATTAAATCGAATTTAAATAAATAATCGCGCCTAGCGAAATTATTATTTACGTCGCTAACGAATTAATTCTAAATTAACTCGTATGCCCGAATTAAAATCTAATTTTAATTTCGCGTCGAAATCGAATTTCAATTATTATATCGAATATATAATTTTACTGATTAATTCCAAATTAATCGTTCTCTCTCTCTAAATAAGGCACTTTATCCGAGATAAAGTTTCTCCGCAATTAATCCAAGATTAATTAAGTTCGAATCAAATATCATAGGTGAATCTTCAGGAAGCGACCAAGAGATCTCCGGATATGTTGGCAGTAAATACGGTCGTCGGATAATCCGAACACGCACGTACCTCGTACTACGTTCTTACCGATTCACAACAAGGTTGGCTTCTAGCAAAGCGCCATGCCTACCCAATTCTCCAGAAATATTCTTATAGGAATATAAGATCTATATCAAGCGTAGTATACCGTAGTATTGCGTACATCGATCCAGTATCGGATGATCACATGCTAGGCCTGGGGCTGGAGATGTGTCTGCCCCGTACGAAACATATATCGGACATCAAGCAACTAGTCTCTTTAATCGGACAATCCTGACCTAGTCATATTGTCCCGACGGTTGCAACCTTTTATAGAGTACTAGTTCTGTGTCCTGCGTGATCATCACCTCCATATGTCTGAAGCGATACTTCCATCTTGACATCACATCCAGTACACTACGATTCTCGATAAACCCAGAAGAGGTGTACACAGAACCGGTTAAGGTCCCCAACCACCAAAACCAAAGTTTACCGATTGTCGCAAGTACTAGCGATGTAAGTCTCAGGTTAAGACCATATACACCTACCCTGATGCGGCCTCCCATAGACACCTAACATACTACCAATGGGATTCCGCGGGGTCTATCCAGAGCGAAGCTGTTTTCCGTACCATCGGTAAAACACACCCTCCTATCGCACTTGCATAAGTATCCAATACTTAAATATATGAGAACTATGCCGTTGTGCCCTCACAACGTGCACAAGCACAATACTAGTCTATTCCGCATTATCGATGTCCAGTCTCGATAATACTACGGCTAGGGATATTTTAATGATTAAACCTTTATGGATTGATACTGTCTCATATCATCTCACTCCAGTACTAATCATATGGACTTTCGCCATTTTATATCAAAGTAAATAATATTTACAAAATGGCAAAGGTAATTTCATTATTACATAGTTAATTTTGTACAATAATACAATATCATTTACAAACAGTGACGCTATGGGACACAATGTCTAACAATCTCCCACTTGGCCTATAGCCAGTCACTCAAGCATCTAATACCCGAACTATGTATGTGTCGTTCAAAACTTGCTGAAGAACAGCCTTCGTCAGCGGATCTGCAATGTTGTCATCTGATGTGACCTTCTCGACTTTTACATCGCCACGATGTATAATCTCCCGAATCAGATGGTAACGTCGAAGAACATGCTTGGACCGTTGATGAGACCTTGGTTCCTTAGCCTGTGCTGTAGCCCCGTTATTGTCACAATACAATGGAACGGGCTCAGCTGCTAACGAACTACTCCTAATCCGATTAGGAACTTTCGGATCCAAACTGCCTCCTTCGCTGCTTCAGATGCAGCGATGTACTCCGCTTCTGTTATGAATCGGCAACAGTATCTTGCTTGGAAGATTTCCAGCTCACTGCTCCGTATTCAACAAAAAATGTACCCGGATTGCGACCTGTAGTCATCCTTGTCGGTTTGGAAACTTGCATCGGTATACCCAGATACCGCAAGTTCTCCACCTCCATAAATTAAGAAAGCATCTTAGTTCGTTTAAGATACTTAAGGATATTCTTAACTGCTATCCAGTGACCTTCACCTGGATCGGCCTGATAGCGACTGCACATGCTCAAAGCATATGAGACATCAGGTCGTGTACATATCATGGCATACATGATCGATCCGACTGCCGAGGCGAACGGTATCCGACTCATGTGGTCTCTCTCTTCTCTGAGTCTTAGGACACATGTCCTTAGACAGAGAGGTACCACGTACCATTGGAACCAATCCCCTCTTGGATTGTTCCATGTTGAATCGCTTCAACACTTTATCAATGTATGTACTCTGGGAGAGTCCAAGCAGCTTTCTAGATCTATCCCTGTAGATCTTTATTCCAAGAATAAAGGCTGGCTTCTCCCAGATCTTTCATGGAGAATTTTAATGAAAGCCAAGCTTTCACCGACGTTAGCATGGAATGTCATTGCCTATAAGCAATACGTCGTCGACATAAAGGACAATAAAAGTAAGTGCTCTCTCACTAACCTTCTTGTATACACAAGGGTCATCTGCGTTTTGCACGAAATCATATTCTTTTATGATCTCATCAAAACGCTGATTCCATGACCGTGATGCTTGCTTCATCCATAAATGGATCGATTTAACTTACAAACCTTTTTTGCAAGTCTGGTACGATAAAACCGTCAGGCTGTTGCATATAAACATCCTCCAAAAGGTTTCCGTTAATGAAGCGGTTTTAACGTCCATCTGCCATATCTCGTAATCGAAATATCAGCTATTGCAAGCATTATCCGAATGGATTTAATCATGGCAACGGGTGAGAAGGTTTCGTCATAATCAATACCATATTGTTGACGATACCCCTTCGCTACAACCTAGCTTTGTACGTTTGTACGTTGCCCATCCATGTCGGTCTTCTTCTTGAAGATCCATCTGCATCCAATAGGCTTTATGCCTTCTGGTGCATCAACCAGTGTCCAAACTTGGTTGGCGTACATGGAATCCATCTCGGACTTCATGGCATCTTGCCATAAAGCGGAATCGATATTTTGTATCGCTTCCTCATACGTAGCCGGTTCATTATCCTCAATAAGATTAATATCTACATGAGGTGAGATCAGGAACCCATACCTCTCAGGTACTGTTCTGACTCTCTCCGACCTACGCGGTCCTTGTGTATGTGAAGTTTGTGGTACAGACTTGACTCATTATCCCGGACGGTCTGTTCTTGTTCCGTCGTTGATTCATTGCCAGGCTCAGAATAAGTATCTCTCCTCACGATCTTCTACTCGAGTTTCTTCCTCCCACTTACCACTGCATTTATAAAATCCTTCTCAAGGAAAAATGCTTGTAGAGCAACAATACTTTGTTCTCTTGTGTGGTGATAGAAGTAATATCCTTTGGTTTCCCGAAGATAATCCTACAAAAAGGCATTTATCAGTTTTGGGTTCAAGTTTGGTACTTTCCAAACGTTTAACATTGCCCAGCATCCCCAATCTTCAGGAAAGAGAAACCTGGTTTCCTTCCTGTCCATATCTCATATGGAGTCTGTTCAACAGACTTCGACGGTACCTTCTATTCAAAATAAGTATAGCACTGTTTAATGCGTATCCCCAGAAGGATATTGGTAGCTCAGTGCGACTCATCATTGACCTTACCATGTCCAACAAGGTGCGGTTTCTCTCCGTTCGGACACACCGTTTAATTGCGGTGTTCCAGGAGGAGTCCACTGTGAAAGAATACCATATTCTTTCAAGTAATCTTGAAACTCATAACTTAAGTATTCGCCACCACGGTCTGACCGTAATGTCTTAATACTCTTCCCTGTTGTTTCTCCACTTCGTGTCGAAACTCTTTGAATTTCTCAAAAGTTTCCGACTTGTGTCTCATAAGATACACATAACCGTAACGAGATGCATCATCTGTAAAGGTTACGAAGTAGTGAAATCCACCTCTAGCCTGGCTAGACATGGGCCCGCATACGTCAGTATGAACGAGAGCTAACAGTTCTGTGGCACGTTCACCTTTACCGCTAAAAGGTGATTTAGGCATTTTGCTTAAAAGACAAGATTCGCAGACGTCATATGAATTGGGATCAAATTCGTCCAAGTACCCACTCTTCGAAAGTGTGGATATGCGAGTCTTGTTAATGGTCCTAGACGACAATGCCACATATAAGCTTCATCTTTTAGATTACTCCTTTTGAGCCTTTTGTTTGTCATTTTAGGAGATTCATTTATATTCAAAATATAAAACCCGTTATTTGCAACAGCTGTGCAAATTTCTGCATCATTTTTACATAAATAACACCCAGTGTTTCTAAATACAAAAGTGTAACCCTGCTGGGTTAACAAGGATACAGATATAATATTCCTAGTTAAACTAGGCACAAAATAACAGTTCAAAGTTTAAGTACATGCCCTGAGGGCAGTTCTAAAACAAAAGTCCCTACGGCCAAAACAGCAACTGGTGTTCCGTTTCCGACCCGTAGATCCATCTCCCCTGACGCCAGCATCCTGCTATCATGCAGATCCTGCACATCAGTACAAATTTGAGCACCACAACCAGAATCAAAAATCCAATTTTTAAAACTAGAAGTATTCATATTTATCTCAATAACAAACATACCAGAGGCGATAGCCTTGCCAGCCTTGATATCCTCCCTCTGCACAATTCTCATTTGGCAGTCACGTTTCCAGTGACCCCTCTTGCCGCAGTTGAGGCAGATGTCGAGCGAGATTTGTCCTTTGGCTTCCTAGAAGCCACTGTCAACTTGCCTTTGCCCCTTTTCTTGAACTTCTTCTTCCTCGCCACCTCCAATTGCCTTGGGCCTAGCCTTGGCGCATGAGAGGTCGATGCAAAATGCGCCTCGCGCTTGCTCCCCTTTAGGAGTTCCCTTTCGGACTCCTTCAATACGGATAACAGCTCTCCAAGAGTGTTATCTGTATCCATCAACTATAGTTGATTATGATTTGTTTCCAAGTATCAGGAAGTGACTGCAAGATCATATCTATAGCAGTCCAGCCTCAGCCCAAGACTATTCCCTATTGGCCAACTCATCAATATCGGCGATCATTTCAGTCCCGTGGGCCTCAACTGATGCGCCGTCTGTCATCCGGAGCGGAAGAGTTCCTTACTAGCTCGTACCTCTTCATCCGCTTATTGGTGCGGTGAAGATCACGCAATCTTGCCATCATGTTATAGGGATCCAAGTCCCTGTACTGGCGTCTGAAATGCTGGGTCATTGCAGCTAGCATAACTGACTGAGCTTGGTCACAATCGTCACTATGAGTCTTCCATAACTCTAGCTCCAGTGGCTCAGTGGGTTCAGGCGGGAGAGGTCTCTGAATAGTATACAGTATCCTCTCAGCCCCAAGCACTATCTTGAGGTTCATTTCCCAGTCGGCGTTCCCTTTGTGAAGACATTATCGCCCATGATTATGTCGCGGATATTACCTTTGCCAATCATCTTGACAACTATAGTCCAACTATAAAGTCAACGATGTTATGGGTACAGTCAAACTGTTACAAGTAAAATAACAATATATTAGTCCAACTAATTATTTAATATATTGACGAAATAATTTTTGAAAGACGTGTAAGGCTAAGTATCTGAACGAAATTGCAAATTCATAATAGCCTCCCACTATTTTCTTCAAGTTTCTAACCCTCTGTAGAGAACTCGGGAAATCGAATTTCCTAGTGGGCTAGGATCCCGTTAAATAACACACAACCTTGACTTTGGCCAATAAAATTGTATGCTATTTAACTTAGGTAGATCTCCATGATCAATTGGATCTCATCCAATTCCTAGATCCGGTTATGTGGACATCCAAGTCCGAAACATATGTATAATGCCAATGTAACCATTACATTTTCCTAACCCTATCCTATCCTCCGAATCATCTAGGCCTTGGCTTTGTCCAAAACAAACCTAATGATTCCAGTTAAGCGGGACCCATTGACGAGGAAAGTTTCGTAATCAATGTCGTTGGACAAAAAGTGATCTTGACTTTGGCCAATAAAAATCACGATTTGGACAAGACACCGATATGCAACAAAACTCTCATGATTCAAGTACATCCTTGATTGACAAAGGTCTTGACTTTGGTCAAAACAAACCAATGCCAACTTCGGATCTTAACAAGAACCATTCAATGGAAGGATATTCGCTTAATATAAATTGAGGGATTTTCGCGTAATTGGCAACCAATTTATTTATCTTTGTTAGGTCTCATCATCATACACCCTTAAGCATGCTTCTAAAACATCATAAAGCGCGTAAAGTAAATTAATAGTGATATGCGGATAGATATATATAAACACTTGTTCCTAGAACAAATCACTCCCTCCCTTTCTCCCCCCGCTAGCACTATTCTACTACTACCCAATTACATAATACAATAAGAGAAACCTCATTTACATTGAGGGGAATTAGGTGAGAAGAGAATACAAAGAGATAAGAGATAAGGCTGGACACGCAAGTCCAATTTATAAATTCCAAATTTACAATAATTTCTAAAATTACCCTTTCCCTTCTAATATCCATCCGATATACACTATTCATTCATCACATACATATATATTCAAACAAGACATGCTTTTAACACAATCTAATCCAATTAATTAGTCTTTGTTTAAGTGATCATCCAATGTTCAAACAACGGTTTGATTTTGCGCGAGTCCAACTCGATTGAGAATAAGTACATAGGGTACGAATTCGCGAATTATATCGAACTACTTATAAATCTAATTTATTCGTATTCAATACTAATTCAATTATTTAATTCCAAATTAAATGTTTACACTTTTATGTGCTTTAAAGACTTAGATTCTAAATCTAATCTTATTGGGCCTCAAAGCCCAACTAACATCCAATGTTTAATTTAATTCAAGTCAAATGGGCTTTCAATTGATTTATTAAGGCTTGGGCTTTGGTCAATGTGGTGGTCAAACCCAATTACCAAGCCCAAATAAGGAATCACCCTTAAATGCCATAAAACCAATTTAAGCCCATAAAGGCCCAATTAAATTATTAAGCCCATTATATTATATTTGGACTTAATGGAGTGATTGAGGCCCAAATTGGATCCAATCCTTTTGGCCCAAATCTACTTGGTCCAACCAAGCCCATTATGCCCAAATACAATATTAAAAGCCCAATTCACCAATTAAGCCCATTATTAAATTTTAATATTCCAAACATTAAAGTCCAATTAATTAAAGTGTAATACCAAGATTAATACATTAAACCAAATATTTCAAAAATACCCATTTAATTTATTAATCATGTATTGTTCAAAATAAATGTCCAACATTAATTTTAACAAAAATCAACTCCTTTACATGTCCTTGTACATTCGGCCAAGGTGAGTTTTTTGTGTCGATTTTTTTTTCAATCCGATTGAATTACTAATCTACGTCCCGTACACGTTCTAAGTCATCCAATGATCTTAAACACAAAAAATTCCAATCCACTCCAAGTAGCAACACATTCGGCCAAGGCATGAATTTGGGGAAAAAATCATCCAATGCATTTTTCATAAAATTGATTCCATGTAACATCATTCTATATACATGTAAGCATTCTTATTCATCAAATTTCACAAGAACATGCTTCAACCAATTTTTATCATACCATTGCGGCCAAGGTTGAATTTTTGGGGAAAATCATCCAATGCATTTTTCAAAAATTGATTCCATGTAACATCATTCTATATACATGCAAGCATTCTTATTCATCAAATTTCACAAGAACATGCTTCAATCAATTTCTACATACCATTCGGCCAAGGTTAAATTTTTGGGGAAAAAATCATCCAATGATTTTTCATAAAATTGATTCCATGTAACATCATTCTATATACATGCAAGCATACTCATTCATCAAATTTCACAAGAACATGCTTCAACCAATTTTGTCAAATTTTAACCTAAAGTATTTCATGCTTAACCATGGCTCCATGATACATTGTTGGTTTCTATAATATGTCCCAAGGAAAGATTAAGCATTTGAAATACAATAATGAATATATATTTAACTTTGAAGTATGGCGGAATCATACTTACAATGCTTTGTTGATGAAGAAAATCAAACCAAAATGGAAGCTCCAAGTGTTGAATTGATTCGGCCAAGAGGAGGAGAAGGTGGAAAGCTCCAAGCTTTGTGATTCCTTGCTCTATGATAGTTTCCCTATCACCTCTTTTGATCCCTTGAAGGTGCTAGCCTTGCATGTGAGAAGATGTTCCAAACAACCACACTATCTTCAAGCTTTTTGGCAACCAAAATGAAGAAGATGAAGACCAAAAACTGCATGCAGTTTGCGGCAATGTGAGAGAGAGAAGAGAGATTTTTCTTGTTGATTTTTTTTGATACCAAAAATCAATTTATATTTATGCCATAATATTTATTAAATAATAATAATCTATGACACAAACCATGCAAAGGCTTAGAGTGTCAAAACACTCAATTCCATGCATAACAATTGAGTGTATTATACACTATCACCATGCAATGCATTATCAATAAAGAATACATATAATGACATGTGTCATGGGGCCCACACGTTTCCAAATGAAAGCGCGCCCACGTGCACTCACGCGTTCGGGTTCGATATTTCTGAAATACCGAACTTGCGTCGCGATGTTAATTAAATCGAATTTAATAAATAATCGCGCCTAGCGAAATTATTATTTACGTCGCTAACGAATTAATTCTAAATTAACTCGTATGCCCGAATTAAATCTAATTTTAATTTCGCGTCGAAATCGAATTTCAATTATTATATCGAATATAATAATTTTACTGATTAATTCCAATTAATCGTTCTCTCTCTCTAAATAAGGCACTTTATCCGAGATAAAGTTTCTCCGCAATTAATCCAAGATTAATTAAGTTCGAATCAAATATCATAGTGAATCTTCAGGAAGCGACCCAAGAATCTCCGGATATGTTGGCAGTAAATACGTCGTCGGATAATCCGAACACGCACGTACCTCGTACTACGTTCTTACCGATTCACAAGACAAGGTTGGCTTCTAGCAAAGCGCCATGCCTACCCAATTCTCCAGAAATATTCTTATAGGAATATAAGATCTATATCAAGCGTAGTATACCGTAGTATTGCGTACATCGATCCAGTATCGGATGATCACATGCTAGGCCTGGGGCTGGAGATGTGTCTGCCCCGTACGAAACATATATCGGACATCAAGCAACTAGTCTCTTAAATCGGACAATCCTGACCTAGTCATATTGTCCCGACGGTTGCAACCTTTTATAGAGTACTAGTTCTGTGTCCTGCGTGATCATCACCTCCATATGTCTGAAGCGATACTTCATCTTGACATCACATCCAGTACACTACGATTCTCGATAAACCCAGAAGAGGTGTACATAGAACCGGTTAAGGTCCCCAACCACCAAAACCAATTTTACCGATTGTCGCAAGTACTAGCGATGTAAGTCTCAGGTTAAGACCATATACACTACCCTGATGCGGCCTCCCATAGACACCTAGACATACTACCAATGGGATTCCGCGGGGTCTATCCAGAGCGAAGCTGTTTTTCCGTACCATCGGTAAAACACAACCTCCTATCGCACTTGCATAAGTACCAATACTTAATATATGAGAACTATGCCGTTGTGCCCTCACAACGTGCACAAGCGCAATACTAGCTATTCCGCATTATCGATGTCCAGTCTCGATAATACTACGGCTAGGGATATTTAATGATTAAACCTTTATGGATTGATACTGTCTCATATCATCTCAATCCAGTACTAATCATATGGACTTTCGCCATTTATATATCAAAGTATAATATTTACAAAATGGCAAAAGGCAATTTCATTATTACATAGTTAATTTTGTACAATAATACAATATCATTTACAAACAGTGACGCTATGGGACACAACAATGTCCTACACCAATCCCCATATCTTATTATTATTTTCATACTCTCTCTTATTTGTATTTGAATGCCTGTTTAAGTGTGATGATGATGAGACACCTTACAAAGATAATAAATTGGTATCCAATTTGCACCAAAATCCTCAATAAATATCAAGCGTTTATTTTTCCTTCCATTGAGTGATTCTTGCTCAAGATCCGAGATTGGCAGGGGTTGTTTGGCCAAATTCAAGCCTTGTCTTTCGAAGATGTGTTTTTAATCACGAGGCTTTTTGTTCCATATCGGTGTCGTGTCCAAGTTGTGGTTTGTTGGCCAAAGTCAAGACCACTTCTTGTCCATTGACATTGATTACGAAGCTTTCCATGTCAATGGGTCCGCGCTTGACTGGATCACTAGGTTTGTTGTGCCAAAGGCAAGGCCTAGTTGATTCAGAGGAAAAAGGTTAGGGTAATATATTCGATATATAGGCATATATTAGATATATGTTTGGGACTTGGATGTCCACCTACTGGATCTAGGAGTTGGATTAGATCCAATTGATCTTCGAGATCTACCTAGTTAAATATCATACATTTGTTGGCCAAAGTCAATTGTGTGATTATTTAACGGGATCCTAGCCCACTAGGAAAACGGTTTTCCCGAGTACTCGACAGAGGGTTAGGCTCGACGAAAAATAGTGGGAGGCAAGTATTGAATTTGCAACATTCGTTCGAATACTCGCTAAACGCGCTCATTTTTTTACTTGTCATATTAATCAAAAGTATTAGTTGGACTAATATTTTATGTTGTTTTTAAATATATATATAGTTGGACTATATACAACTCATTCGATATATAGTTGATTTTATAATTGGATTAAGTAATCAATATAATTGAATTAACATTTATAGTTGATTAATAATTGGGATTATGTAATCATTATATGAATAAGTCCTTATTAAATTGATTAAATAGTTGGACTATTGAAATCAAGAAGAAATGAAAGTTGAATATTTAAAATATATATCCCTTGATTAAATGTTTTAAAATTATTTAATTTCATTGGGAATTAATAATAGGTTACTTTATTGGATAAAATACTTGTTATATCTAAGCCCATATTAAGCAAATAGTAGAGCATAAATCTTTGGAAGATTTATGTGATGATGACTTTAGTGCTTAATTTAATATACTTGACAATAAATCTATCTTTAGATTTAAAAGGTATAAAATTGCAATTTATAATCTTAGAGAATGATTTACTATTCTAGCGGAGATAAAGTCAAAGTTTGCAATTGGGCATGTTGCACAAGGTGCACATCATTTCGATATTCTAAAACCCAAGGCTTGGCCAAAGGTTTGAAATATTGAAAAGATAATTGACATACCCAAAGTGACTACCATTTGGATATGGAAGACACGAAGGAATTAAAGAAAGGGCGAGGCTCTAACTTTAAAATATGTCAAATTTATGTTCACTACTAGTATTGAAATTGGATTTTAAATACTTAGGTGGTACATAAAATATATGTATTGATGTTCAGAATCCGCTATGAGCTGGATACTGACTTCAAGCCGAGATTTCTCTGTAAATCGGAACGGATGAAAGTCGCTGTTTCGACCGTAGATACCTAATTTAGGAAC
>SKCR01005725.1:0-25779 GCA_019454045.1 Zanthoxylum bungeanum | reverse complement strand
TGTTTAATTGGATATACGAGCCACTTACAAGTAGAGATGATAATAGATCAGGATGGCAGACCGTCCTGATTATGATTTGAGAGAAAAAATTATAATGAATCTCAAAACGATAGTTTGAGATCCCAAATTCGATTGAGATATTTAAGAATTTTTGTCATCCTTACTTAAGAATCTCATTGTATACCAGCATTTATATGAGACGAACTATGAACTCAAACATTAACAGTGAAAATATTCACACTTTACGAATAGAACAATAATGATAAACGTACTTTATGAGTACTCTTTCATTATAAAATCACAGTTAAACTATGATTTTAAATTGAAATTTTAATTTAATTAAATAACTTTTTATACACACAAGTTCTTCTAATTGGTTTAAAATTATAATTATGTACTCATTCTATACTCATGAAGTACGTCTATCACTACTCTTTATAAAATACAAATTTCTAAACATTTGAGAAATTTTAACAAAGATATAAATGTATAACATACCTTTAATCTGATGACATAATCTTCTTCTTTATCAATGTAAAATGTATTAACCTTGTGCAATTCCTCATATAATAACTGATTAAATCTCATCAGATTCACATCATCATCTCTCCCATTTCCTGCTTCTAATAAAAGATCTTCAATGGAAAATCTTGATCGCTTCTTTGCCCTGAACACAGGATCAATCAAATTCAATTGTTTCTTCAATTGCTTATAAGATATAAACTCACCTCTCCATGCAGGCAAGCTTCTCTTTATCTCATCTCGAAGCCTTTTCCCGTACTTCATTTCCTTGTTAGCTTTCTTCTTTTTTTTTTTTTTTTTTTTTCCTTTCATACGACATTGCAATATCACAACTATTTATAGAGTAAATTTGGTAGCAATTTTTAATTTTGATATTGCAAGTGGTTGCGTCATAGGTTTTGGTTTCATCTCGATTTGTTCAAACTTCTTTCCTTGAATCCATCTTTAAAAATAATATATATATATATAAGCTGAGGTCCAAGTATTTTCCTTATATAAATTGTTATTATTTTGTTACAGAGAATAAGAGAATTTGAACACCCGTATCGCATCTGTAGAGATTAGTTTTCACTTGACAGATCATCATCGACTAGGCTCCGAAGAGGATGAGAAAAGGGTCCATCCAAAAATTGTGAGAACAAGAATTATAAACTAATTACTACATTAGTTTTTTATTCACTTATACTACCGTGAAAAATCAAATTTAAGATTTACATTATGAAATATGAGTATTTGGAACAAATAAACTAACACTTGTTTACATTCCTTAGAATCCATCAATTCCAAAGTTATTGGTGATAAATATTCATATTACAATAATCAAATCAAGTTGAATCTTCCATAAATTTTCAAAAACTAATTATTATATGATCAGAATCGTACGCGTTACTACTTAGGTGACAAGTATATTCTACATTGTTGTTCCAAATATTCTCATCGAATTACTTCAAGTACAATCAATAATGATTCTTGCATATTCTCGTGACATGCTCCAGTTGTTTTTATTAATCTTTTTTAGCTTTTTTTTAGTGTTATATTACAATATATTTGTACGGATCAATTTTGGGTCAAGGATCCAAATGTTATTATGTCACAGGCCCACATATTAGACAAAACCCAAATGGTATAAGGCTACCAACAGTCTTCAGTCTACGCACGTGGTCCCTCCACAAGGCTCACGAGCCCATACATCTCAAGGGAATAAGCTCATACGGCCTAATTAAGGCTTCCAAGAGCCCATACGACTGATAAGAGTTTCAGAAAGATCCTAATCATACTACTTGAAGTCCCTTTCAACAATATCAGGTAGGGGTGGCAATTTGGGCCATGATTCGTTTATTCGTTCGATTCGATTCGCTTTAAAGCGAATATGGGTTTGGAAAAATGGATTCGTTTAATAAATGGGTCAATTCGATTCGATTCGTTTATTAAACGAATCGAATTCGAATTTGAACTTGTCAATTCGTTTATTTGTTTAGAATTCGTTTATTAAACGAATCATAAACGAATCGAATATGAATTCGATTCGTTTAATATCCGTTTACTTATATTACAAATTAACCATTGTAATTTTTGTACTAAAGTATTTAAGAAAAATGATATTTTAGTAATTACATACTTATAACCTAAAAAAATAACTATATAAAGAAAAATTCTAAACCTAAACCTAAAACTCTCTCTCAAATCTCACTAAGTCGCCTCTTCTTTTCTGAGTTTCTCCTCACGGCAATACCACAAACCCATCTTCTTGTTGCAGCTTTCGCCCACCACCACTGATATTCATATACCCAAATTGCTCTTGCACATTGACATTCTCCTCCTCATGAATCTCGGCAAACAGCGACTCCAGCAACGACACCGGTAGAATCCAGAAACCCTTGATTCAAAATGACACCATCAGCTCCGTTTAGAGCGTTCGAAAACCACTCATTAGATTGCATAGTTTTGGTTTCAAGTGTTGATTGAGAAGATTTCACCGAATATTTATTTGTTTGTTTCAAAAATAATGTTTCTGGATTCATCATTTTTCTTACCAAATTACAATGATTAGGGAGCTTATTTAAGGATTTTTAATCTATAACATTGAATAGGCTTGTTGTCAGGATTTTTAATCTAGAACAATGAATATTCCACTGATTTTGTATTTAATTTTCATTAAACGAATAAACGAATCGAATACTAATATTCGTTTATTAAAAGAATCGAATTCGATTCGATTCGTTTAATTTTATTTAAATGAATAAACGAATCGAATACGAATATTCATTTATTAAACGAATCGAATTCGAATCCTAATATCAGGATTCGTTTAATAAACGAATAGAATTCGAAATTAGTATATTACGATTCGATTCGTTTAGTATTCGTCACGAATTCGATTCGTTTATTCGTTTTGTCACCCCTAATATCGGGCCAATCTACGCCCTAAGTTCATTCTTAATAAGGAAACTAAGTCTTTGGATTATGAAGGACTACCTACAAACACAGTAGTCTAATCCAACTACTATAGTGATTATACTTAATCTCGTATAATCTCGACACTCCTAATTCGACCCTGATTCAACTATCATTTCCTAAATATACTTGAATATGACTATTTCAAGGAATCCAAATCCGATTAGAAGGCTATCTCACGGCCTATAAAAGGGAAGGGGGTCCAAATTGAAGATTCTTTTAGTTTTGGCTCTCACACTCGAGTTCTCAAAGAGTATATTACACCCTAAACACCAGTCTACCGCCCACACGGCAACCTATGAAGATCAAGGTAACCCTAAACCTTGTTCTTTCCTTCTTTTTTTTCCGCTCATCTTCGTCGCTGACTTGAGCGTCAAAGTGCCTATTGTAGGAGTTTTATGGCTAAAATCCGGTAACGCAGCGGAAACGCGGAAAATCAAAATTTTCCGATTTCAATAATTTTTCTTGGATCAATTAAATAAACTTATTTATTTAGTTACCCAATACTTAAAAACTGAAATTTTACACAAGAAACCAAATTTCTTGGTAATTACCGAATTTGCCCAAAACTTTACAAATTGATCATTTTAGTCCTAAAATTGTCAAATATAATTTTGGATGATTCAGTCATTTCTAAAATAATTCCCAACATGTCCAACACATCAAAATCAGATTGCAACAAATCTCTAATTTTTTGCTAATTGCCGAACACACCCAGAATTTTTCATTTTTTGCAATTTGGTCTATTTTTGTTCAAAACATGTCAAGATCAAATCCAATCAACTCAAAAATTAATATGCATCTTATACACACCATAATACATCACATATATGAAAACCCCCAAATTTGGAAAGGTTTAAGAACCCTAATTTTACAATTTCTTCAAATTGATAAATTTTACCAAATCAATTAAATCCAACACTTAATTCAAACTTTACCACACCAAACAAGCCTCACTATCATGAAACAACTCAAGAACAATTTTAGATCATCAATGAGTGGCTTAGCAACTCTAGAATGTCAACTTGATTATCAAATAATCAAAAGAGAGCTTATGAAATATTTCAAGCTCACTTATAAACCATACATGCTTTCATCTTTCAAACAAGTTCATTACCAATTAAAACACAAACTAAAAGTGTAGAGACAACATCCTAGCAACACATGTTGAAGCTAAGCATGATAGAAATATTTTCTAAATTGAAATATTTAAAGAAAAACTTACAAAAACTATTTATTTCAAGCTTTTCCTCTTTGATCTTCAACTTTTGCTTCAACTATTTTGTGTTTGTTTTATGTAACTTGTTAACCTTAACCTAATGAAAATGAAACAAAACAATATATACTCTACAATTTTGCCCTTGGCCGAAAATTGTGTATACATAAATATCTAGATATTATTTTTTTGTTTCATTAAAGCTTACTTTATCAATATGCATCTTTTATCATTACTAATTTAATGAAATTCAACAAGTCAAATAAAGCAACTCAAGGTATCTCCAAAAATATCAAAACTTAAGATATTTATATTTTTAATTAATTTAATTATTTAACAATTAAATAATTAAATAATTATTTAAATACAAATATTTTAATATATGTATTATATTTACTTTAAATATCCAAATACATAGATATTTATGATATATGTCAAATATCATAATTTGACATTTAATTAATGTGTATTTAATAAAATCTATCATTAAATACAAATACACAATAATTATGAAATAACCATTAGGTCCATTCGCATGTATTTTTCGTTTAACCTTTAAACAACTTATAATTAATCAGTATTATTCATAAAAATTGCCTTAGTGCTCTACGAGTATATTTCACTAGTGAGACTCTCTAGATTCAGGCATATCCGTCACGAAATCCAATTTCATGTCCATAATTTACCCACCCGTAAATTATGACGACCAAGGATAAACTCGTTGAATCATACAGGTCGATGTCATGGCACATGTTTAATTCCCCTATCACAGGTATCCAGATATATCCCAGAGATATAGATGTAAAAGCCAAATATTTATAGGGACAATCTCGTCGACGTCTCTATTAGCAATCTCTAAAAGAACACTCAGAACTGATTTCTAAAGTGTACCACGGGCCCATGGTTTTTATCTGATTGCTAATCATATATGGACTATCTATGCTATGTATACAAACTGACAGATCCTATCTAGACACACCCAGGACACCCTGAGGATCTGTCCACACCCAACGAATAGGCGGATGTTTGATCTAAATAGATCGGTGACGTGACTGCCATCTAAGTGTGGAAGATGTCTCATGTGCCCACAATGGTGTCTCAAGTCGAAGAATCACAAATGCTACTCAACCCGAGAAGATTCTTATTGACGTTGGTGTACCATCCATTAAAAATCTTCGGTGAGTGTTCAGTGTTTATCCACTATAAACACCTTACGTCTATACGAGTCTCCAAGACTCATGGTTCATTGAAAAACCATTGGAATCATATATTCCAATATACGACATGTACCGGTCTCAACGGATTTACTTTACTGACCAAGTAGTGTAAACCTTGACCATGAACTATTTAAGAATGACAACGTCATGATACAACTCAATGTCAGTTGTGAAACTTTTGCAACTGCATCATGACTAATCATTCTAAGTTCAATTACGTCTTTACCATATAAAGAGATATATTATATTACAGTAACTGCTTATTTTATTCATAATAAAATGTTTACAATAGTATTTATAAGGAAATACAACCGGGAATTGGCGCTCTGAGCACCAACCCCAACAAAATCTCTCACTTGCTCTAGTGCCAATATCGATTGTATCTAATACCCATCGACTCCACATGTTTATCAAATAACTTCATATGTATGGCCTTCGTAAGCGGATCTGCTACATTATCTTCACTCGGTACCTTGCACATGATAATGTCCCATCGCGACACAATCTCTCGAATGATGTGGTACTTGCATTCCACATGCTTTGACTTCTGATGCGCCATGGTTCATTTGCTTGTGCAATGGCTCCAGTATTATCACAATGTAACGGAATCGCATTCTCGATACTTGTGACCTCTCCCAATTCTGTGATAAAGTTCCTAATCTTTACAGCTTCCTTTGCAGCTTCTGAAGCTGCAATGTATTCCATCTCAGTAGTGGAATCTGCTGTTGACCCCTGTTTGGAACACTTCCAGCAAGCTGCACTCCGTTAAGGGTAAAGACGAATCCAGATGTAGACTTTCTATCATCGGGATCCGATTGGAAGTCGGAATCCGTATACCCATTAACTTACAGTTCACTTCCTCCATAAATAATCAACTTATCCTTAGTACCTTTAAGATACTTCAAGATATGTTTAATGGTCATCCAATGGTCATTGCCTGGATTGGACTGATATTTGCTAGTTACGCTAATAGCAAAACTAATATCAGGACTAGTACATAACATTGCATACATTATGCTACCCAAACATGAAGCATAAGATTGGTTAGACATTCTAACCTTCTCATCTTCTGTTTGCGGACACATCTTTCTTGAAAGATGAATCTCATATCTGAACGGTATATTTGCTGTCTTAAAGTTACCAAAATTATACCGTTCCAAGATCTTATCTATGTACGTTGATTGGGATAAACCAACCAGCTTTCTTTCTCTATCTCTATAGAGTTTTATTCCTAAAACATAGGAAGCTTCTCCCGGGTCCTTCATAGGAGAAAATTCTTACAGAGGTAAGTTTTGACGCCTTCCATCATCCCTATATCATTCTCAATGATTAGGATGTCGGTACATGGAAAATACCACCATGCTCCCACTGGCCTTCTGATACACACAGGATTCTTCTGAATTCTTGAGAAAACCAGACAATCTAATAATCTCGTGAATCGAAGATTCCAACTTTGTGAAGCTTGTTTAAGTCCATAAATGGACTTCTTAAGCTTACATACCATACCTGAGTTCTCACTGGACGCAAAACCTTCCGGTTGTTCCATATAGATATTCATCAAAAAATCCATTTAGAAAAGTCGTTTTGACATCCATTTGCCAAATCTCGTAATCATGATACGCAGTTATAGAAAGCAAAATCCTAATAGACTTAAGCATTGCTACCGGGGAAAAAGTTTTATCGTAGTCGATGATAGGTCGCGTGTGTAAACTTTTCCTACCAGTCGGGCCTTATAGGTTTCAACCTTTCCATCAGGCCCGCACTTCCTCTTGTAAACTCCTTTACAACCGATAGGAACAATTCCTTTGGGAAGCAGAACCAAGTCCCAAACTTGATTTTCATGTATTGAGTCTAACTCAGATTTCATGGCACTTTGCCATTTCACGGAGTCGATGTCCAACATCGATTCTCTATAGGTAAAAGGATCAGTCTCTTCAACTAAGAGAACATCGAGACTATTTTCTTGTATCAAATACAACGTTCAGGAGGTCTAGATACCATTTGTGACCTACAGAGTGTGTGTGTTGAAGGTTCTTCATCTACTTGAACTTCAGGTTCCTCCGTTGGTTCGTGGTTTTCAGGTTGGACTTCATCAAGTTCAACCTGTCTATGATTACCACCTTCTGACAAAAATTCTACTTCTAGAAATTTTACGAAGCGAGCTACGAACACATTTCGATGCTCGATAGCATAAAACTGATATCCCTTCATATTCGAATGATATCCAACAAACCTAAACTTTTACCCTCGAAGCGAAAGCTTATCTTGCTGAGCCATACTGACATAGGCTGGACAACCCCAAACCTTAAATAAATTAAGATTTGGTCACCTACCGGTCCATATCTCATATGGAGTCGTAGGAACAGCTTTTGAATAAGATTCCTTCAAAAGATGTGCAACTGTTAAAAGAGAGTAGCCACATAAGTAATAGGGCAAATCTGTAAAACTCAACATAGATCGGACCATATCCAATAAAGTCTGATTTCTCCTCTCAGACACTTCATTGTGTTGTAGAGTACCTGGAGGAGTATAATATTGAGCGAGAATTGTTGGACAATTATGACCCATAGCATCACTATTTGTAAAAGACATGGTGTTCTTTGTACAAATTAACTATGTGACAAGGAAATTGCTCTTTTATCATTTGTAATTGGATTACTTGGATATATAAATGATAAAAGTCCTTATGATTAGTTCCGGGTTAATAAGATATGAGACAATATTAATCCACGAAAGGTTTAATCATTAAATATCCCTAGTCGTAGTATTATCGAGACTGGACATCGATAATGCGGAATAGACTAGTATTACACTTGTGCACGTTACAGAAGCTTAACAGCATAGTTCTCATATATTTAAGTATTGGATACTTATGCAAGTGTGATAGGAGGTTTTGTTAGCCGTTGGAACGGGAACAGCTTCGCTCTGGATAGACCCCTCGGAATCCCATTGGTAGTATGACTATGTGTCTATGGGAATCTGAATCAGGGTAGGTGTGTCTGGTCTTAACCTAAGACTTGCATCGCTAATACTTGCGACAATCAATATTCTTTGGTTTTGGTCATCCGGAGCTTTAACAGATTCTGTGTGCGCCTCTTCTGGGTATACTGAGAATCGTAGTGTATTGGGTGTGATGTCAAGATGGAAGTATCACTTCAGTCATATGGAGATGATGATCACGCAGGGATACAGAATTGATACTCTTAAATACTGCAGCTATCGGGATAGTATGACTACGTCATGATTATCCCATTATAAAGACTAGTTGTTAGTGATCCGATATATGTTTCGTACGGGGAAGACACAATTCCAGCCTCAGGCCTAGCATGTGACATCCGATACTGGATCGTAATACGCAATACTTCGTATACTACGCCTGATAAAGATTACATATTCTTCTTTGAATATTTCTGGAGAATTGGGTAGGCACGGTGTTGTGCTAGAAGCCAACCATGTCTTGTAAATCGGTAAGAACGTGGTACCAGGTACGCACGTGTTCGGATAGTCCGATGACCGGATTTACTGCCAACATATCCAGGGATCTCTTGGGTCGCTTCCCAAAGATTCACCAATGACATTTGTCTCGAACAGAATTAATCTGAGATTAATTATGAGAGAGAAAATTAATCTGGGATTAATTAAGGCAAGAATTAATCTGGGATTAATTTTCAGAGAAAGAATTAATCTGGGATTAATTGCGTCGAGAATTTATCTGGGATTAAATTCGTCGAGATGAGAGAACGCAATTAATTTGGTATTAATCGGCAAGATGAATTTAATAGTGAAATTATATTTTACTATTTAATTATTTGGGCTAAAATAATATATTATATATATTAATTGAAATTGGATTTCAATGCGAAATTAAAATTGGATTTTAATTCGTGCGAACAAATTAATTTGGAATTAATTTGCGAGCGACTTTCGTAATAATTTTTCTAGGCATTATTATTTAATTAAATTGGATTTAATTAAGTCGCAGCGGAAAATTCGTTTAATTGGATTAAACGAACCCGTGCCCGAAGTGTGTTGAGTAAGCCCACTAGAATTTTGAATTTAAAGTGGGGCCCACTTCACTTACATCATTAATCAACTTTTGGTGGTGGAAGTTATTGATGGCTTTTGTTGGAAACTTGTATAACACACTTTGTTTTTTGTAAAGCATATAAACATTTTGGAGTTTGACTTTTGTAAATGTTTTTGGAAAACAAAACACACAAAAAACTCATCTCTCTCTTTTGCCCTCCCATGGCCGAAAGTGTGCTTCCTTGGAGGGAAAATTTTTCTTTCATTTTTTATTCTTGCTAGTACATAAGGAGTTAATCGAAGTGATAGGGAAACTCACCCAAGTGTTGTAAACACTCTACAACGGCTTGGAGCTTCTTCTACATCCATGAATTTGAAATCCTAAATATGATCAAAGTAAGTAATTTCCGCAACTTGTCTTTGATTTATTCACACACAAATCATCTTAGTGATATTGTGGCATGTGTATGACACTAACAATGGTATCTAGAGCCATCCTAAGTTTGATTTGAATTCTATGGTTTATGGACTTTATTTTGGGGATTTTGTGTTTGGAGCATGATTTGCCTAAATTGGTTGTTTGGTTTTGTTTGAATGATGATGAATTGGATTTGTTCATCTTTAATTTTGTGAAAAATGGATTGGATTATTTTTCCCGAAAATATACCACATGACCGAATGCTCCCTAGATAGGACTCATGGTGATTTTTTGAAAATTAGACAATTGGATGTGTTGTTGGCATGAAATGTATGTTAGATATTGATTTAATTGGATTGAAATCAAATTGCATGATAATTTCCTTGCCAAAGCCGTGAGCCTAAGCATGTTTAATGGATTGATTTTTCTTCAATTTGTGTTGGACATGAATTGGAATTAATGAACATGATTAATTGATTTAATTAGTGTTTTGGAAACATTAGATTAATTGATTAATTATGATAATTACACTTTGATAAAATTAATGTGATATTAGGAATATTATGTTAATATAAATTAGTCTTTAAAATTAGATTGGGCTAATTTTGTTGTATTTGGGCTTAATGAGCTTGGTTGGGCCAAGCTTGGTTTTGGACAATTGGATTGGATCCAAATTTGGCCCAAAACCATTTTCATAAAGTTCAAATATAACTTTTGGGCATTTTAATATTTAATTGGGCCTAATGGGCCAAAATTGATTTTATGGCAAATGGTGATTCCTAATTGGGCCTTGGCATCTTGGATTGGATCCATATTGGCCAAAGTCCATGCCTTAAGAATTAATTAAAATCACATTGGACTTTAATTAAAAAAAGTATTGGATACTAATTGGGCCTTTGAGACCCATTTAGATTAGATTTAGAATATAAGTCAAAAAGGCACATAAATAAGTGTAATTATTTAATTTGGAATTAAATACCAATTAGTATTGGATACAATTTAAATTGGATTTAAAATTATAGTTCGATATAATTCAAGAATACGTACTTTGAGTATTTATTCTTAAATGAGTTGGACTCGCGCAAATCAAATCGTTGTTTGAACATTGGATGGTCATTAATTCAAAGATTAATTAATTGGATTAGATTGATTGAATAACATGCTTTGTGTGAATACTTGGATGTATTGTATGAATAATGTATATCGTATGGATATTAGAAGGGTGGGGGCAATTTTGGAAATTGTTGTAATAAATTTAGAATTTATTTAAATTGGAACTGCGTGTCCAACCTATTATCTCTATTCTCTTTGTATTTCTCTTCTCACCAATTCCCCTCAATGCAAATGAGGTTTCTTTTAGTGTTATATAATTGGGTAGAAGTATGAATAGTGTTAGCGGGAGAGAGGAAATGGAGAGATTTGTTTTAGGAACTAATTGTTTTATATATCCATCCGCATATCATTATTAATTTATTCGCGCCTTATTATGATTTTAGAATGCATGCTTAAGGGTGTATGATGAGACCTAATCAAAGATAATAAATTGGTTGCAAATTTACGCGAAAAACCCTCAATCAAATATTAAGCGTTTTTCCTTCCATTGAGTGGTTCTCTCTCAAGATCCAAGATTGGCATTGGTTTATTGGCCAAAGTCAAGATCAATGTCCATCGCGGATGTGTTTGAACCACGAAAGCTTTATTCTATATTGCATGTCTTGGGCGGTTGTGACTTGTTGGCCAAAGTCAAAGTCACTTCTAGTTCATCGACGTGGATTACGAAGTTATCCCACTGCCAATGGGTCGCGCTTAACTGGAATCATTAAGTTTGTTGAGCCAAAGTCAAGGCTTAGTTGATTCAGAGGAAAAGGTTATGAAATATATTGGATATATTTATATATATTGGATATATGTTTTGGACTTAGAGGTCCACCTACCGGATCTAGGAATTGGATGATATCCAATTGATCTTAGAGATCTACTTAGTGAAGTTTCATACAGCTTGTTGGCCAAAGTCAAGGTTGTGTGTTATTTAACGGGATCCTAGCCCACTAGGAAACTAGGTTTCTCAAGTACTCCACATAGGGTTAGAGGCTCGCTGAAAAATAGTGGGAGGCAAGTATTAAATTTGCAATTTCGTTTAAATACTTGCCAATACGCGCTCTTTTATTTTATTTATCGTCGTTATAAATATATATTAGTTGGACTAATATTTAATATTGATTTCTTTGAACAGTTAGACTGTACAACACACTACTCCACTTGTAGTTGATTATATAGTTGGACTATAGTAATCATTACAGTTTGAGTATACCCAATATCGTTGATTGGATAGTTTGACTATTGCAATCGAGATGGCTAGAAAGATTAACGTTGCGAACATAACCATGGGAGATAATGTCTTTAACGGCTCTAATTTTCCAGATTGGGAGATAAATCTCAGGATAGTCCTGGGAGCCAATAATTTACTCTATGTAATAGAGAAACCTCTCGGGCCTGAGCCCGGAGTTGAGCAAATACTAGAGCATGAGCTTTGGGAGACTCATCGTGATGATAACTTTAGTGCTCAATTCATTATGCTTGCCGCAATGACTCTTTAATTTCACCATCGGAACAAAGGATTAGATCATTATACCATGATGTTGAAATTAAATGATCTTCATAGATCTAACCTTAGATCTTAAAAATACGAATTGTAAAATAAGCTCTTTCGCTCGCGTATGTCATAGAGTACATCTGTCGAGCACTAGGTGTCACAGATGATTGCTGACATCGAACAGCTGGGTTAGCTGGGCATTACCTACAGGGTCGAGACTTCCATAAATT
Organism: Zanthoxylum bungeanum; assembly: GCA_019454045.1. Classification (NCBI taxonomy): domain Eukaryota; kingdom Viridiplantae; phylum Streptophyta; class Magnoliopsida; order Sapindales; family Rutaceae; genus Zanthoxylum; species Zanthoxylum bungeanum. The sequence continues at coordinate 13,103 of SKCR01005725.1, read as the reverse complement.
TGATCTTACAGTCTCTGCCTGAATGCTGGGGCGGGTTCATCGTGAACCAAGAGAAAAACTCTTGGAGAGTTAATTGCTATGCTCAAGGAGGCACAGCCAGAGCTTCCAAAAGGGTAAGAAACGTAAGACGCATCTTACTTCGACATCCCAGAAGGCCAATGCATGGCCGAAGGCTTCTGGGGTGTGAAGAAAAATGGCAAAGGCAAGATCGTCACAGTCTTCTGGAAAGATAAATGACATATCACAAGATGTCTGTCTAAACTGTGGCAAACGAGGTCACTGGAAGCGTGAATACCATATGGACAAGGCATACATGAAGGAATTGAAGGCGGGCAAGGTTCCGACTTCAGATATGTTTGTTATTGTGATAAACGTGTCCACTACTGGTTTTAAAAATTAGATTTTTGATACTTGATGTGGTACATACATATGTACTGATGTGTGGGATCTGCTGATTAGCAGGAGACTGGCTTCAGATGAGATCGACCTGCGAATCAGAATTAGGACGAGAGTCGCTGTTTTGGCTGGGGGGAACCTAAGTTTTGGAACTGCCATTTGGGCATGTACTTACATTAGGAAACTGTTATAATGTACCTAGTTTGACTAGAAACATGATCTCTATATCTAGTTTAACCCGTTGCGAGTGTACCTTTATGTTCCAGAACACTGGGTGTTTTGTTTATAAAGATGATATTGAGATATACACATTAGATGTGAATAACAGTATTTATATTTCGAATATAAATGAATCTCAAACATATAACATGATAAACAAAAAGCTCAAACTAAGTAACACAGATGAGACTTATCTGTGGCATTGTCATCTGGGACGCATTAACAAGACTCGTATATTCACTCTTTGGAAGAATGGATACCTAGACGGATTTGATTCAAATTCAAATGACGTCTGCGAATCTTGTTTATTAGGCAAAATGCCTAAAACGCCTTTTAGCGGTAAGGGTGTATGTGCCACCGAGCTGTTAGCCCTCGTTCATGGTGACGTATGTGGGCCCATGTCTAGCCTGGCTAGAGGTGGATATGAATACTTCGTAACCTTTTAGAGGTGGACAGACCCCATATGAAATATGGACAAGAAAGAAATCAGGTTTCTCATTCCTGAAGATTTGGGTATGTTGGGCATATAATTAAACGTTTGGATGGTACCAAACTAAAACTCAAATCGAATAAATGCCTATTTGTAATTGGTTATCCTAGGGAAACCAATTTCCACAAACCTCAAGAGAACAAGGTATTTGTTGCTCTCCATGCGGTTTTCCTTAGAGGAATTCCTAAATGCAGTGGTAAGTGGGAGGAAAGTAAAACTTGATAAAAATCAGAGTAATATTGTTCCTGGCACCGATCCCTAAAACGGAACACGAACAGTTCATCAGGGATGAGACTGTACCACAATCTTCTAATACACAAGAACTACGTAGGTCAGATAGAGTCAGAAAACAACCTGAAAGGTATGGGTTTCTGATCTCACCTCATGTGGATGTTAATCTTATTGAGGATAATAAACCGACTACGTATGAGGAAGTGATACAAGGTATCGACTTCACTTTATGGCAAGAGGCCATGAAGTTCGAGATGGATTCCATGTATATCAACCGAGTTTGGATACTGGCTGATGCACCATAAGGCATTGTGCCTATTGGTGGTAAATGGGTCTTCATGGTGAAGACAGATATGGATGGCAACATACAAACGTACAAAGTTAGGCTTGTAGCGAAATGGTATCGTCATCAATATGGTGTCGATTACGACGAAAACTTTTACCCGTTACCATGATTAAATCCATTCAGATAATGCTTGTTGTTGCCGTATATTTCGATTATGAAATATGGTAGCTGGAGGTCAAAACCGATTTCCTTAACGGAAACCTTTTGGAGGATGTTCTAAATAACAGCCTGACGATTTTGTCGCGCCAAAACATGCAAACAAGGTTTGCAAGTTAAATCGATCAATTTATGGATTGAAGCAAGCATTGCGTTCTTGGAACCAACGTTTTAATGAGATCATAATGATATATAGTTTCATTCAAAACGAAGATGATTCTTGTGTATATAAGAAGGTTAGTGGGAGCGCACTGACATTCGATGTCCTATACATTGATGATGTATTATTTCTTGGAAATAACATTCTCATATTAACAATCGGTGAAAGCTTGGCTTTCATTAATATTCTCCATAAAAACTTGGGAGAGGCAACCTTTATTCTAGGAATAAAGATCTACTGGGATATATCTAAAAGTTGTTGGCACTCTCCGAAAACTCGTACATTGAAAGATATATACGCGACCTGGTGTCTCATATGCTTTGATGCCGATCCAGGTGATGGTCATTGGATTGATGTAAAGAACATCCTTGAGTATCTTAGACGAACTAATGATGCTTTCTTAATTTATGGAGATTGAGAACTTGAGGTGACTGGGATCACCAATGCAAGTTTCTAAACCGATAAAGACGGTTGTAAGTCACAATCTGGGTACATATTTTATTTGAACAACGGAACAGTGAGCTGGACATCTTCCAAGCAAGATATTGATGCTGATTCAAGAACAAAAGCGGAATATATTACTGCGACTGAGGCAACAAAAGAAGCATTTTGGATATATAAAATTCCTAATTGGATTAAGAGTAGTTCTGTTAGCAGCTTAGTTGGGCTACAGCGCAGGCTAAGGAATTACTGTCTCATCAATGATCCAAGTATGTACTTCGACCGTTTCATCTAATCCGTGAGATCATACATCGTGGTGATGTCAAGATCAAAAATCATTTCAGATGATAATCATTAAATATCCACTGACGAAAGCGATATCTCAGCAAAAGTATGAGCGACCCGTATATAGTTCAGGTGTTGGACACTTGAGTGATTGACTATAGGCTAAGTGGGAGATTGTTGGACAATTATGACCCATAGCCTCACTATTTATAAAAGACATGGTGTTCTTTATACAAATTAACTATGTGACAAAGGAAATTGCTCTTTTATAATTTGTAATTGGATTACTTGGATATATAAATGATAAAAGTCCTTATGATTAGTTCTGGATTAATAAGATATGAGACAATATTAATCCACGAAAGGTTTAATCATTAAATATCCCTAGTTGTAGTATTATCAAGACTGGACATCGATAATGCGAAATAGACTAGTATTACATTTGTGTGTGTTATGGAAGCTTAACGGCATAGTTCTCATATATTTAAGTATTGGATATTTATGCAAGTGTGATAGGAGTTCTGTTAGCTGTTGGAACGCGAACGGCTTCGTTCTAGATAGACCCCTCGGAATCTCATTGGCAGTATGACTATGTGTCTATGGGAATCCGAATCAGGGTAGGTGTGTTTGGTCTTAACCTGGGACTTGCATCGCTAATACTTGCGACAATCAATATACTTTGGTTTTGGTCATCCGGAGCTTTAACAGGTTCTGTGTACGCATCTTCTGGGTATATTGAGAATCGTAGTGTATTGGGTGTGATGTCAAGATGGAAGTATCACTTCAGTCATATGGAGATGATGATCACGCAGGGATACACAACTGGTACTCTTAAATGCTGCAGCTATCGGGATAGTATGACTAGGTCATGATTATCCGATTACAGAGACTAGTTGCTAGTGATCCGATATATGCTTCGTACGGGGCAGACACAATTCCAGCCTCAGGCCTAGCATGTGACATCTGATACTGGATCGTAATACGCAATACTTCGTATACTACGCCTGATAAAGATTATATATTATTCTTTGAAAATTTCTGGAGAATTGGGTAAGCACAGTGCTTTACTAGAAGCCAACCATGTCTTGTAAATCGGTAAGAACGTGGTACCGGGTACGCACGTGTTCGGATAGTCCGATGACCGGATTTAATGCCAACATATCCAGGGATCTCTTGGGTCGCTTCCCAAAGATTCACCAATGACATTTGACTCGAACAGAATTAATCTGTGATTAATTATGAGAGAGAAAACTAATCTGGGATTAATTAAGGCAATAATTAATCTGGGATTAATTTTCAGAGAAAGAATTAATCTGGGATTAATTGTGTCGAGAATTTATCTGGGATTAAATTCATCGAGAGGAGAGAGCGCGATTAATTTGGAATTAATCGGCAAGATGAATTTAATAGTAAAATTAGATTTTACTATTTAATTATTTGGGCTAAAATAATATATTATATATATTAATTGAAATTGGATTTCAATGCGAAATTAAAATTGGATTTTAATTCGTGCGAACGAATTAATTTGGAATTAATTTGCGAGCAACTTTCGTAATAATTTTGCTAGACATTATTATTTAATTAAATTGGATTTAATTACGTCGCAACGGAAAATTCGTTTAATCGGATTAAACGAACCCGAGCCCGAAGTGTGTTGAGCAAGCCCACTTGAATTTTGAATTTACAGTGGGGCCCAATTCACTTAAATCATTAATAACTTTTGGTGATGGAAGTGATTGATGGATTTTGTTGGAAACTTGTATAACACACTTTGTTTTTTGTAAAAAATATACACATTTTGGAGTTTGACTTTTGTAATTATTTTTGGAAAATAAAATACAAAAAAAAAATCGTCTATCTCTTTTGCTCTCCCATGGCCGAAAGTGTGCTTCCTTGGAGGGTAAATTTTTCTTTCATTTTTTGTTCTTGCTAGCACATAAGGAGTGAATCAAGGTGATAGGGAAACTCACCCAAGTGTTGGAAACACTCTACAAAGGCTTGGAGCTTCTTCTACATCCATGAATTTGAAATCCTAAATCCGATCAAAGTAAGTAATTTCCGCAACTTGTCTTTGATTTATTCACACACAAATCATCTTAGTGATCTTGTGGCTTGTGTAGGACACTAACAAGAATCACAATCTCCTTCATATAATCCTTGAACTCACTGCTCATATATTCGCCGCCTCGATCATATCGAAGGCATTTAATATATTGACCAGTCTGTTTTTCTACTGCATTTCAGAACTCTTTGAACTTTTCAAAGGTTTCCGATTTATATCGCATCAGATAGACATAACTGTACCGTGATCAATCATCGGTAAAGGTAACGAAGTACGAATAACCACTGTGAGCAGTCTGACTTAGTGGACCACGTACATCAGAATATACAAGTTCTACCAAGTTAGTGGCTCGGTGTCCAACACCAGAAAATGGGACTTTGGTCATCTTACACTGAATACATGATTCACAAGTTGGATGGTGAGATCTGGTATCAAACCATTCCTAACCAATTGGGTAAGGCGTTTAACGCCTATATGACCTAGCTGCATATGCCAAAGTTAAGTATTATTAACAACAGGTAAACTACGTTTATTTATCCTAGTATTCAATATATCTTTAGAAGTATGCAATGTGTAATGACCATGCTCATTTGGACAACAAATGATCTAAATATTACGTTTATCGTATAAATACAAAGAACAGTTCTTAATATTAATATGATAATCTTCTGTATCTAATACAAAAAGAGATATAATATGTGCTACACATTCTGGTACAACGTAGCAATCATACAACAAAAGGCTCACATTCGGCAAAGGGATCTCGCATACTCTCACTACAACTGCATCCAGAGAGTCTCCACTCCCAAAGCGCAATTGCATCTCTCCAGGCTTTAGTTTCTTACTTTCCTTCAACACCTGCAACGAATTGCAAATGTGAACAGGACAAGCAGAATCCAAAATCCAGCTGGATGTAACAGCTTCACAAGCTAGTGAGATATCAATAACTGGAAAAATAAATGTACCTGATGTAGATGCTCTCACCTTCCTTATCTGGGCAATGTAGTCGGGACAGTACCTTTTCCAGAGCTCGAATCTGCTACAGTGATGGCATTTATCTTCAGACGTCCTCTAGGGCTTTGCTATATTTCCTTACGGTGGAGGACTGAAACTTTTCTTCTTATTCGCTTTCGTCTTCTTTCCGTTTGGCCAAGCCTGGGAAGAAGCAGAGAGTGAAGTACGTTTCGGAGGGTGAGTCGGTACTCCCTTCCTTAGGTCATCTTCCGCCGTGATCAGCATCTTATGCAGTTCATAGTAGGAATAGATAATCTCTTTCATGTTGAAATACATCACGAATTGGCGATATGAAGCTGGGAGCGAACCAAGAATGACACTCTTACTGAGAATGTCATTCAGAGTAAGATTATGTTGCCTCAGTTGTTCGACCAAATCGATCATGTGAAGAACATGCGAGCTCACAGCTTGCCCCTCGTCCAGTCGCGCATGAAACAATTCCATCGAAACTTTATGAACAACAATTTGTTCTTGGTTCATATACGATTCTCTTAGTCGCATCATCATACTATACGCATCTGTCATGCCATAGTATTGTTTCTTGAGTCCCGGTGCCAGTGAACTTAAGATGTATGATTTAACTTTTAATTCATTATCTTTCCAAGCTTGGAAAACTTGGAGTTCCTCCGGTGCCGCGTCCTCAGACACAGCAAGGGGCAGCGGACCCTCGAGTACATATCCCAACTTTTCGGAATCAAAGAAAATCTTTAAATCCAAATCTCAATCGGTGAAGTTCTCAGCGCCTTTAAGTTTGTTCGTATCCAATATAAGTGCAAATGGATTAGTCGATTGTGCCGCCATCTAAAATCTATCATATAGATTACGAAAAATAGTTAGCAGATATAAAGCATTTTCAAATAATATCGAAAGTATTAACTAGATCATGGATTTTTAATCTAAAAATGCCCCTCCTACTAAATCATGCAATACTGTAATCCCCAAACAGAATACAAAGATTTAATAATTAAATTAAATACAAATAGTGAAAGGTGGATCCCATGAATATATTTCAGCTCACAGCTTTGGCATGTTCTCGCTTACGTATATTCATCAGGTAGACAACTCTTTGTCAATCACTCAATAGTGACTAATGGGTTTCCAGTCTTGGTCGTTTCTCGTTGTGACAGCTTTGGCACGTTCACAAGAAGGCATACCAAGGTTAAACTCGTCAATGATAAACAAAAGCTACTTGCGTAACCCTGACAGCTTTGGCACGTTCATGATTCCACTTTCGCTTGAATTTATCTAGTATCAGATATACATCCGGCATAAATAAATTTCTATCGGTTACATCCTCACAGCTTTGGCATGATCTCGGATGTAGGTATATCCATAATCGTATTGACAAGACGGATCATGTAACATGCATCAAATACATAATTAACATTAAACCTTATTAATTATGGATTTTCCGCAAAAGATGTTTTTTACTTTATTTAATCAAATTAAATAAACACATGCATGCATAAAGTAAAGATTAAATTAAACATTAAATTTAAAAGGCATAATCATATTGGAGTGTTCAGAATCAGACTCGCTCTGATACCATTTTGTACGAGTTTTATGGCGAAAATCCGATAACGCAGCGAAAATGCGGAAAATCAACATTTTCTGATTTCAATAATTTTTCTTGGATCATTTAAATAAACTTATTTATTTAATTACCCAATACTTAAAAATTGAAATTTTGTACAAGAAACCAAATTTCTTGGTAATTGCCGAATTGGCCTAAAACTTTACAAATTGATCATTTTAGTCCTAAAATTGTCAAATATAAATTTGGATGATTCTAAATCATTTCTAAAATGATTTCTAACATGTCCAATACATCAAAATCAGATTGCAACAAAATCCCCAAATTTTTGCTAATTGCCGAACACACCCAGAATTTTTCAATTTTTACAATTTGATCTATTTTTGTTCAAAACATGTCAAGATCAAATCCAATAAACTCAAAAATTAATATGCATCATATACACACCATAATACATCACATATATGAAAAACCCCAAATTTGGAAAGGGTTAAGAACCCTAATTTTAAAATTTCTTAAAATTGATAAATTCTACCAAATCAATTAAATCCAACACTTTAATTCAAACTTTACCACACCAAACAAGTCTCACCATCATGAAACAACTCAAGAAAAAATCTAGGTCATCAATGAGTGGCTTAGAAATTCTAGAATGACAACTTAATTATCAAATAATCAAAAGAGAGCTTATGAAACCATTTCAAGCTCACTTATAAACCATACATGCTTTCATCTTTCAAACAAGTTCATTACCAATTAAAACACAAACTAAAAGTGTAGAGACAACATCCTAGCAACAAATGTTGAAGTTAAGCATGATAGAAATATTTTCTAAATTGAAATATTTAAAGAAAAACTTACAAAAACTATTTATTTCAAGCTTTTCCTCTTTAATCTTCAACTTTTGCTTCAACTCTTTTGTGTTTGTTTTGTGTAACTTGTTAACCTTAACCTAATTAAAATGAAACAAAACAATATATACTCTATAATTTTGCCATTGGCCGAAAATTGTGTATACATAAATATCTAGATATTATTTTTTGTTTCATTAAAGCTTACTTTATCAACTTCCATCTTTTATCATTACTAATTTAATGAAATTCAACAAGTCAAATAAAGCAACTCAAGGTATCTCCAAAAATATCAAAACTTAAGATATTTATATTTTTAATTAATTTAATTATTTAACAATTAAATAATTAAATAATTATTTAAATACAAATATTTAAATATATGTCGGTAGCTGAATTATTGGCTTACGTAAGTGCTGACGTGGCGACCACTGAATTATTATGCTGACATCATTGATGACGTATGTGATGATGTGGCGCTGACGTGGCGATGATGATTGTCGGCAGCATGTGATGATGACACGTGTCCGGCGCATGTTAGCAGATTTGATATGATGGTGACACGTGTCCGCCGCATTGTAGTAAAAGCACATGATAGCAGGTTTCTCTGATTTTGACATGTGTCCAGCGCACGTTAGAGGTCGCGACGCAGAGGTGCTGCGCGTCGCGACGCCCAAATTACAATTTTTCTTTTTTGTCTGTTTTTCACTGTTTTGGCCCTGATTTGATTCCAGTGAGTCCTGAAACTTTATTTATCTACAAAATACCCAAAACACATCAAATTAATCACAAAACCAAATAAACTATATAAAATATTAAGTCAAATGAATGGGAAATAATGATCTATTTACCACTCATCACCTTCACATGTATTTTTCGTTTAACCTTTAAACGACTTATATATAATCAGTATTATTCATAAAAATTACCATAGTACTCTACGATTATATTTCACCAGTGAGACTCTCTAGATTCAGGCATATCCGTCACGAAATCCAATTTCATGTCCATAATTTACCCACCCGTAAATTATGAAGACCACAGACTAACTCGCTGAATCATACAGGTCGAGGTCATGGCACATGTTTAATTCCTCCGTCACAAGTATCCGGATATATCCCAGAGATATAGATGTAAATGTCAAATCTCTATAGGGACAATCTCGTCGACATCTCTATTAGTAATCTCTAAAAGAACACTCAGAACTGATTTCTAAAGTGAACCAAGGGCCCATGATTTTTATCTGATTGCTAATCATATATGGACTACCTATGCTCTGTACACATAAGTGACGGATCCTATCTCTACACACACAGGACACCATGAGGATTTGTCCATACCCAAAGAACATACGAAGGTCTGATCTAAATAGATCGGTAACGTGACTGCCATTTAAGTGTGGAAGATGTCTCATGTGCCCACAATGGTGTCTCAAGTCGAAGAGTCACAAATGCTACTCAACCTGAGAAGATTCTTATTGACGTTTGGTGTACCATCCATTAAGAATATTCGGTGAGTCGTTCAGTGTTTATCCGCTATAAATACCTACACGTCTATAAGAGTCTCCAAGACTCACAGTTCATTGAAAAACCATTAGAATCATATATTCCAGTATACGACATGTACCGGTCTCAACGGATTTACTTTACTGACCAAGTAGTGTAAACATTGACCAGGAACTGTCTAAGAATGACAACGTCATGATACAACTCAATGTTAGTTGTGACACTTTTGCAACTACATCATGACTAATCATTCTAAGGTCAATTACGTCTTTACCATATAAAGAGATATATTATATTACAGAAACTGCTTATTTTATTCATAATAAAATATTTACAATAGTATTTATAAGGAAATACAACTGGGAATTGGCGCTCTGGGCACCAACCCCAATACCAACGGCATCCACCACATCGGTGGGTTATAACTCTACGCTCCATTTTTCCTTTATTTTACAGGATCATTGGAGCCTTCATCATACAAATTCTCGATTGTAGGCCGAAAGTGAAATTCAGCGTTTATAATTTGACACCCACCGTGGCGCCTTGGTGATTCATAACAAGCAAAGATCTCAGTCTATGATCCACATAACACACCTACACACATGACTTCTAGTAGAGAAAACACACCAGACTATGTGGCTGGATAATTGGCCACTCTTCAAGAACGGTTGCGAGCAATGGAATATGAGAGTCTCATAATGTGGAGTACCAACACAAGAATCCATAAGCAATTGGAGCTGATGACATCGACCTTTAAACGACGAGCTTCAAACCAACCTTTTAGGGGCATTCGACGACGTGGCTAACGATGACGCACCACCAGATGACCACCTTCAAAGCCGCCAGAAAAATACCATATCTCTCACGTGGACCCAACACAACAAGTCATCTCCACCATACGCAAAGGAATGGAGGAGTTCAAATAGGTGATTCTCTCCAGCCTACCAGGGATAAGACTACAAGTAAAGAAAAAGTTTAGCCAGAATATTTTCAGACACTCCTTTCCGGGAAACCATCACTTCTATAGATCTCCCACGAAAGTTCAGTCCCCTGACTACTCTACGATGGATCCGCCGACTCGGAAGACCACATCATCCATTACAAGTATAAGATGATGTCTACAGCCCTAGCTCCGCATCAATAAGAGGCTGAAATGTGTAAAGAGTTCGGTGAGACACTAGCAGGGCCAACCCTCACTTGATTTATCAACCTCTCATACAAATCCATTGGATCATATTAAGAGTTGGCAGACAAGTTCGTAGAATATTTTACAAGCTTCTGCAAGCTGGGGAAGACCACAGACGACCTCAACGCAATCCAACAGCGGAAGGGCGAATCTCTACGAAGCTATGTGGCTCGTTTCAACAAGGAAAAGATATCGATATCATATCTCCACCGTCCAACAACCGTGGAAGCATTCAGGAACGGATTGCTTGCCGAAAGTGGGCTCTATAAGAAGTTAACGAAGTTTCGATGTTACATGTTGTGATATTTTATATCGTACCGCAAGTGTACGGTGTCAAGTTTTTGTATAAATATGAGTGAAGAGTGTCGAACCCACATGGATTGCGTTAACTCGCACTAAATACTACAATTGATAATCCTAACTTTATTTAGAAAATAAATAATAAAGATTTTAATAAATAAATATAAAAACAATTATATATGAGGAACTAATACGATGGAGATTCTAGATCCTGATTTCACCTAGTTATCGCCTATGTATTTGTCATGCCAATCAATCCATGTTCAGTTATATTGTTTATAAGTCAAGATTCCGAAAATATCCACTCCCTCTCTCGAGCATCAGTGAAAATATCATCAACTACAGATTTCGATATCTCTATAAAAATCCAGTAGTTAACAACTCATTACGCTTTGTGATTCTATATTTACGACTTCAACGGAACTTATATATTCTCTCAAACTATATAAAACTCCTAAGTTATATTCTCTAGATCTTTTCAAAATCCTCTCTCTCGAGTGATAGATTCTAAACATATATCATCATATTTGTGGCCAGCAAACACAAAGCATTAAACTCAAAAGAATATAAATAACTCAATAAAACTTCATAACAAAATTAACAATTAAAACAAAGGTTCAAGCATTAGTTACATCATTCTCCAAAATTAAGGAGTCTAGTTCATGACAATAGATAAAAACAATGAAAACAGTGTCATGAATCTAATGGAAATCATTAGAGTTCTATGAAAGAAACAAGAAGATAAAACCCGAATTGAATCTCTTCCTCTTCGGACGTCACCGCCTTCGTCTCCTCTTATTTCTCTTCAATCTTCCTCCTTGGATCTCTAAAAATATGTGTTTTGGTGTTTTGCGTTGTGTATTAGCCTCCTCTTTTAAGTTTGGATGAACTAATGTATTTATAATGGAGCCTTGGGGTCATTGGGCATGTTAAAAACCATAATACTTAAAATCGGGAACGCGTGTCTCACATGTCCCGCGGCGCCTGGGCTTGGGCGCCGCGGCGCTAAACCCTCTGGAGTATGTATGTAACGCGTGGTCTTACAGGCGCGCGGCGCCTAGGCTCGGCCCTGCGGCGCCTGATCCTCGGCCTTTTGGCTGGGACGCGTCTGCTTGCTAGCGCCGTGGTGCCTAAACTTGGGTGCCGCGGTGCCAGTAATAATTTTCTCACTGCGCGCTGTTTCCTATGCTCCCGTACTCGTCCAATGCATCTGTATGGTCCCAAAACACGTGCAAATGTCCCAAGATCCATGTATTAATACTTCCTACAAATAAGACATGAAATAAATTACAAAAGACATTAAATGACACGAAACATAACAAAATAATAGGCTAAATATGCTGGAATAAGTGGGTATAAACCACACTTATCACTACATTATGGATCGAGCCTTGGCTCGATCCCAGATTGAGATCGAGTGGGAAGAAGACAAGAGGAGTAGGAAGCGTGAGGGTCCCTCCAGCCACCACGGAGAGAAAATCTTGAATCCCACCAAACGGCGCAAAGACTTTGATGGTAAGGCCCCACAACTAGTAGACATGAGGACTTTAATATTGCAAGTGGCTGCATCATATGTTTTGGTTTCATTTCAATTTCGTTCAAACTTCTTTTCTGGAATCCATCTTTAAAAATTTATATATATATAGATATATATATATATATATATATATATATATATATATATATATAAGCGGAGGTCCAAGTATTTTCCTCATATAAATTGTTATTATTTCGTTACAAAGAACAAGAGAATCTAAACGCCCGTATTTCATCGGTAGAGACTAACTTTCACTTGGCAGATTATCAATGACTAGGCCCCGAAGAGATGAGAACATGGCCCATCCAAAAATTATGAGAATAAGACACATAAATTAATTACTACATTAGTTTTTTATTCACTTATACTATCATGAGAAATCAAACT
>SKCR01005724.1:0-25476 GCA_019454045.1 Zanthoxylum bungeanum | reverse complement strand
CGGATAATCATAACCTTGTCATATTATCCCGATGGTTGCAACACATTAGAGTACCAGTTCCGTATCCCTGCGTGATCATCATCTCCATATGACTAAAGTGATACTTCCATCTTGACATCACACCCAATACACTACGATTTTCAGTAAACCCAGAAGAGGCGTACACAGAACATGTTAAAGTCCCGGATGACCAAAACCAAAGCGTATTGATTGTCGCAAGTACTAGCGATGCAAGTCTCAGGTTCAGACCAAATACACCTACCCTGATGCGGATTCCCATAGACACATAGTCATACTACCAATGGGATTCCGTGGGGTCTATTTAGAGCGAAGCTGTCCCCGTACCATCGGTAAACACAACCTCCTATCACACTTGCATAAGTATCCAATACTTAAATATATGAGAACTTTGTTGTTACGCTTCCATAACACGCACAAGTGCAATACTAGTCTATTCTGCATTATCGATGTCCAGTCTCGATAATACTACGACTAGGGATATTTAATGATTAAACCTTCGTGGATTGATATTGTCTCATATCTTATAATCGGGAACTAATCATAAGGACTTTTATCATTTATATATTCAAGTAATCTAATTACAAAATGATAAAATAGCAATTTCCATTGTCACATAGTTAATTTGTACAAAAATCACAATGTCTTTTACAAATAGTGACGCTATGTGTCATAATTTTCCGACAAAGCCCATATGAGGCTTGCCTAGATTTATTTCATTAATATTTTTATCATTGTTGTAATAATGTAGAGACCTTAAAGTGTTTTATTTAATGCTTTAAGTATTCACATTTTCGCTATTATGTGTTACATAAATTGTTTTGCGTGCTCTTGTATTATAAGACTTTGCGATACCTCTTTTAAAGGTAAAATTATACTAGCATCATTAAGCGACAATTCTGAACCCAAATAGGTTTAAGATCGGACCCCGCGAGGAGTTTAGTTCAGCCTTAAATCATTCCTGGTGTCACATATTGGGTGGCGACTCTTTTATTCTCCAGTTAGCTCTCCCATGGGACTATTTGTACTCTCTACGAGCTGCGAACCCAACCGTGTAATGGTCGCTGACATCATAGGCATGACGGTAAACCCCGTTTCACTCCTATAGTTTTATCCATATATATTTTTTAATGATGATGACATTTTGATCCATCTACTTCTAGTATTGGTGGCATTTGGATAGGGTGAAGACCTTTTGTTCCATCTATTTTCGACATTTGATCCATCTGGTGGCTTTATTCCACCTATTTATGGCATTTGATGGCTTCATTCCATCTGTTTTCGATATTTTGATCCGTCTAGTGGCTTCATTCCACTCGCTATTCATATTTGATGGCTTCATTACATCTACTTTCAACATTTTGATCCATCTGGTGGCTTCATTCCATATGTTCTTGGGATTTGATGGCTTCATTCCAATTGCTTTCAGTATTTTGATCTGTTTGGTGGTTTTACTCTCGAGTATTCATTCCATATTCCTGAGACTTCATTCTATAGGTCTCCCGATTCATTCGGTTTGATATTCATTCTCGAGGATTCAATCCACATTCCCAATTCATTTGGTTATGAGATACTTCGATCCATCGGGCTTCATTCTTGAATTTCTGCCATATATCCTCATTCCCAAGGCTCTACTTCATTCCCGGAGTTATCTGTTGTTGTGACGATGATGTTTTGATTAATCTGCCAGTATTTTGATATGTCTTGATGTCTTGTCCCCATTCCCGAGACTCTACTCTATTCTTGGAGTTGTTTGTGATGCTTCAACTTCAATCTACACAATATTCCCGTCTGCTGTTTCATCCATATTCTCGAGGCACTTCATGGATTCATTTCAGAGTTATCTCTTCTTCATTCTCATATTCATTTTGGATTTTTTTCTTTTTCACTCCCGAGACTTTACTCTATTTTCAGAGTTGTCTATGATGTTTCAACTTCAGTATGCACCCCATTCACGTCTTCTATTTCATCCCCATTCTTGAGGCACTTCCTAGATTCATTTTAGAGTTATCTCTTCTTCATTCCCATATTCATTTTGGAGTTTTCTCTTCTTCATTCTCAGATTTACTCTAGATTTTTCTCTTGTGGCATTCTAAACTCGTCTTCTTTTTCGAAGATGGCATCTTGATCCATCTGCTTCTGTGATTTGCTTTTGATATTTATTTTATGAGGTCTTCACCCCATGTCTGATGGCACTTCAACCTAATCTTATATTCTTTCTGATTTTTCTGATGACCTTTGCTTTCATATGCTTTTGACATTTCAATCATGCTCAATGTCCTAACTGTGCGGCAGAAGTCGCCCTCAATACTCTCTTTTAGGTGAGCTTTGCCCTAATATTCTCTCTTCTTCGGGCTTCACCCCTATGTTTTCTGATTTTGGAGGCTCTTGTAGGATACCCTAATTTTCTAGAGTTTTTCTTCTCTACTTGCTTTGTATTATTTTCTTGAAAAAGAAGTGTTGTTTGTATCTATGTATGTATGCATTGCAAATGATATATGCCCGTTCTTCATCTTGAAAAGTGCAAGAGTCCTTATGTTCTTTCACAGAAGTGTCATCACTTTTGCCCAAGCTGTCCTTCGGGGTCAAATCATCAACCTTGCTTTCAAAATTCTTTTATTTTTTATTTTTCTTTTTTATCATGCAATGACTCGTCGTATGTTCTTAAAAGCTTTCTTCGTAAAATTCTATCTCCTTCCAAGGTGTGAGCATCTTCTAAATTCAAAATTCAGTTATAACAAAGGTTTCACCTTTCGAACGCTTCTCTATGTGCTTGTGATTCTTTTATAAAGAACTGCATACAACCCGAATTGGTTTATGCTAGTGTAGATTAGAGCAAACACTCTAGTTCATTTTATCATTTCCTTTACTCAGACAAGCTAACACCCAGTTAAGGATTGACAAGGTTTATTTCATGTAGGGCTTATTTTCATCTCTAGCATCCCTAAGCCATCAAATTAACTTTTGACGTAAGGATTTCACATTTACGATGCGAGCCTCTTGTTACTAAATATTTTCACCGACTCAAGTTGCTTTGCATACTCAATATTTGAGCTATCGTTTGACGCAAATATGCTCGTGGGATTCACGATTCTTCTAGTTACTGAACATTTCAAATAGTGGAGTAGGTTTTTATGGGATTCACCTTTTTCTTCTTTTTTCTTCTTTTTTTTTATGTCATCTCCTTAACTTACTGTCATCTTATCTTGAGGATCAAATGAGGGACAAATGTTATGACAAGTTTTGTCAGCATAAATTCGTTCTAGGTTTTGCTTTATAATTCTTAGTGTGAAATTCTTTAGATGGCATTCTGCTAGTGATTTCAAAATTAAAATTTTTTTTTTGAATTTAGACATACTCATTCTTTTGAGAGACATGATATGTTTTAAAACTAGATTTTATTATCATTGAACATTTAAAAATAAGTCTTGACATTATAAAGAAAAAGTTTCAAATTTAATCCTTTGATAAATTGGAATCCGATCATTAATAGTGGAGGCTTTTTCCAGATCTGGTATTCTGCCAGCGTCAATCAGCTTCTTAATTTCATACCTGAGGCTGGCACATCTGTCTGTCACATATCTTGAGAACTGGTGGAATACACAGTATAGGGTTGGATCAAGTTTGATTGGCAGCGGGTCTGGCACATCTTTGGATCCATCGGTTTCAATAGGCATTGTCTCTTAAGCTTTTCCAAAATCTTGGACATTGGTTTTCCCAGGTCGGAAAAATGTCATTTCTAGATGGTGTTCAGTTCTGCTCTTCTTTATACCGAACTCCCTCCATTACTTTTCACATATTACCCTTGGTCGTAGAGCATCTTGTAATTTGGTTCTTCTTCTTTTATGTCCATAACCTTTTCCTTTAGCTGCCTAAAGTCAGACATCGTAAAGGTCATTCACCTTAATTTATTGTAAACAAAGAGCTTGGTGCCCTTGATGATCATTTTGATTTGATCTATATTTATATAACAGAGAGTATAACGCGTATACCTAATGTAAGCTTCATCCCAAAAGCGAATCGTCTCTGGTTGCCTCCAAGCGAATCCACACACCGAATCTTCTTGACGAAATTTTCGATTTATTGTTTGAGTGATTATCTAAAGCTTGTGAAATAAATTTCACCAAACTTTATTTAATTTAAATCAATTTTCTATGGATTAGGAAATGACTTAACATGAACTTTTGAAGAAGACAAAGGAATCAATTTCCTTACAACTTTCATCTTCATGTTTTATCTCTAACGCTAAGGAAAACAAAAAAAAAATATTTTTCCCCTTCAATGATAAACATGGTTGTGAGCTTGCCCTTTGGTGTGCCTTAGTTGTTTTGAATTTTTTTGTTTTGCTTTATATAAGCAAAATGACCTATGACAAAGGGTAACAAGTCACCATCACTCTTGATAGCAATTATCAAGTGAATTTTGCCTTCCAATTAACCTTCAAATGACTTTCTATAACAAGTAATAATTTATTTGCCAAGTGTCACTTGTCAATTGGTTAACATAAAGTAAAATTAGATATTTTATAAATTTATTTTATATTAAATAATAATAAAATCAAATATCTAATATTTAATTTTATTAAACAAATAATATAATTAAAATATTTAAAATTAAATCCACGTCATTGATCAAATATCTAATTTGGTGGATTTAATAAGATCTTAACACTTCTCAACAAATCATGGTACTAAATGTCAACTTAATACTTTAACAAATGGCCAAATCAAAATTTACCATGATAAAATAAATAAAATATCTAGATATATAAATATTTATTTCTAAATAAAAAATTATTTAATTTAAATAGACAATCAAATATTATGTATTTAATGTAGGCTTGAAACTTAGCAAAATCATATGGTTCCATGTGTAAACTTAAGAACTTGACACTTGTCCAAATCAAAAATTGACATACGTAAAGTAATTAAATATATCGAAATTATATTATAATATTAAAATATTATAATCACAAATATCTATTTATCACTTAAACATCTTTAACAGTCTCCGAACAGTCCGTAAAACATATTTTCGATATTTCTAAGGTCACTAGAATATTTCCCTAACATGGGGGTACTGGCGCGTCAACATCGGGAAATAAAATACATAAATTGTCTTGAGGTTAAATATCAAATTAATTTAATTAATTCGCCAGTCATTCAACTAATGTGTCTGACCCTCCGGGTTCTCTGTGACTTGGACATGAGTCGATATAGACACATTCTTATCACTTCGGCATAACGCATTGTAATCACAGTTCCCAACGATCATGAGTGACCTCTAGCAATGATCATGAGTGGACTCATATTGTTTCCGCACATGTTTAGATCACCAACCTCACACACTGATCATGTTGCTTCTAAGACTCACCCAAAATTATATGTGGACATGCGATTATGTATTAGTTTTTATGTCCAGTCTCAGTCGCAGCTCCATACAAGCTCTCTTGCATAAGTACTTTCGAGTTCGGTCACTACTTAATACACATTATTGTGCGAGATTTTTCATTTCCGATGTCGAACGTTTTCCATAAGAGACGCCATACACGCGTACGTGAATAAGTTTCATTTCGATAAAGCGACAAGGGTCACACTTGCTTTGGGTTATGACTAGATCACTTGTTCTCTTCGCCCTGGCCCAATGCTTATCTTTTCACCTCAAGCCGCTTAACGCGGCCCATCGGGTCTCCCGAAGACGAACACACACGACCAATTAGCCTATGGTGGAGCTAACTTCTTATTGGTTCTCCTAT
Source organism: Zanthoxylum bungeanum (assembly GCA_019454045.1). Taxonomy (NCBI): domain Eukaryota; kingdom Viridiplantae; phylum Streptophyta; class Magnoliopsida; order Sapindales; family Rutaceae; genus Zanthoxylum; species Zanthoxylum bungeanum. The sequence goes on along the minus strand of SKCR01005724.1, from coordinate 19,703 downwards.
AGGACAACACAGTTGCCCTTACATCACTAGTAACTACCTCATTCTTGTAATCAATTCAGGGTCATTTTCTCTATCATGAGCTTCTCAATTGTCTCGATACTCACTTTTACGGACAAATATGTTTCCCTCTCACATTACAATCCATTCTTGTGACCACTCTAGGTCATTTGACCTTATTATTCTTAAGAACCAAGCCAATATATTCTGTTCCACGGATGTTCTCCGCCCTACCCTGGAACTCTTACCAACGCTATATTAATTCCTAAGGTCGTTCCACAAGACCTTCTTTGATTTTACATCACTTTCTCGAAGAAATCATTGTTCTCAAACTCAATCCAAAATCAAAATTACGTATTTCGACCATTATCAGTGTAACTGGTGTTCAAAATCTCATTATGACTACTGTAGTCGTGTTATGCCACTAGCATTCTCCAAAATTCATTATATCTAGGTGTTTTCTTGAAACCACACTCCACATCTCTCCCCGTTTCTATTCACGTGTAACCATTGTACAAAGTTTTGAACTTTCGTAAGGCACATTGCCTTTACATGTAGCTCATTGCATTGCCAACTCGTGAGGCACTCTGCCATAACCAACACGATGGTTATCGCATTCCATAAGGGTCTTTGGAGATACCTGACCCATTTTAGGTTCGCTCCCCCACTTTTACTTTGGCCTATACCAATCTATTATTCTTTTATTGGCATTCCCACTCATAAGAATCCACACAAGTCGTTACCCGTAGCCTTACGAATGCTTTGTTTGTCAAGACGTTTCCAAACTGTTCACACAGATTATCGGGTTCACACCTGATTCCTTTAATTGCCTCAAATGAGAGGGCTTACTCATCTCGACTTTACCATTAAATTCTGGCATCCAACTGCCGTAGGAGAATGGTTTCACGCCCTTTTGAACTACTCATAACTTTAATCCACCCCACATCGGGTTTTCATGAACAAGTATATTCGTTCCAATATCACTGCTACACCCTCATATTGTTTTCCGCACATTCCAAACATCTCTCACACCTTTACAGTGCATGAACCCATTATTTGTCTCTCGTAGACAAGTTTCACATCCATTTCAGGTATCTCATAGACAGTTTAGCTGTAACCGAGCCAACCACATATGTAACTAGCACTTCTCATATGCTCTCATATTATCCATCACCATTCTTAACATTAAGGGTTTTACACTTCCCGCACGTTCCATCGTGCCATCTTACTGATCTTTTTCGATCTGTTTCACTAACGAGGCTTCTATTACCATTATAACGTTAACTTCCCCTCTATACATCTGCTAACATTTGTAGACATTTCTCGTGCCCACCTAGAGCTCTGATACCAACAGTCATGGGCTGAATTTTCTGAAATGGGAAAAGAGGGCTCGCGTGGCACTTACCAAGGGTCACGCCCTCTACAAGTTAGCCTTCCAATAGCCCACGTACCCAAATTCATGTTTTTGATGTCTACATACTCTATAACAACAAGTTACAGAAGTTGATAGATATCTCAAACCATACAAATGTTGGCCTACACTACCTCGGGACTCGGTAAATAAACAGCACAACCGAATATAAAAAATATGGTATTTTTTAAGACTCGATCATTACAAACACCATTGTACTGATGAGCAGAAAATATATCAATATTTACCGCCCCTTTAACTTAATATTTTGTTTAGTTTCTCGGGTTTGATGAACGTTTTGATGTGTTTTAGTTTATTTTGCAGATAAAATAATATCAGATCTCAAAGAAATCATTTAGGACGAAATATGGGTCAAATAAGGGCAATTATTGGACTTGATATTTTAATTTTGGAGATTGGAAACTTGAAAGGGCGTTTTTGACGAAGTGCACTTTTGGAAATTCCAGTTTTGCGCATCTGTCGTAGTTTGGGCATAACGATTTACTCAGATATCGGATTGAGCTAATTCAAGTTCCAGATTAAATAAGAATCAACGATCTACAACTTTGAAAGACAAAATAATTTCGAATTCTGAAGATTTCATGCCCGAAATTGATGAACCATCCAGAAGTGTGTTGTGTGTAATTATTAAAGTCATTTTCAATCATTTTCAAAGCAAAAAAATAAATTAATAAATAAATAATAAAAATTATCAAATCACCACCAAACATGATAAGCAATTAGTAGAGTAATTAATAATGGATTTGGATAAGCAATTAGTGGAGCAATTAGTGGAGCAATTAATAATTGATTTGATGGATGATTTGATGGAGGTAAAATTTTGCCTATAAATACCAAGCCATTTCATTTGTAAAATTCATACTTTCTTCTAAGGAATTCCTTAAGAATACTAAGAAGATTGTATCTTGTTTGTTTATTTAAAGCTTTCAGTAATTAATTTCCGCTTTCGCACTTTCTTTTCTTTACTTTTCAGTTTTTACTTTACGTAATTTACTTTTACGCACAATACTTTTCTTTCTTTAATTTTCAGCAATTTACTTTCAGCATTTACTTTTCAGCAATTTACTTTCAGCATTTACTTTTCAGCAATTTACTTTCAGCATTTACTTTTCAGCAATTTACTTTCAGCAATTTACTTTCAGCATTTACTTTTCAGTAATTTACTTTCAGCATTTACTTTTCAGCATTTAATTTTCAGTATTTAATTTTCAGTATTTTACTTTATGTCTTTTATTTTATTTAAGTTTTTTTATTACCCGTAAATATGTGCCGTAACTAAGCCAGTTATCTGGGGTTGTGATGAAATCCAATATCACCAGTTTATAAGGGGTTATTTTATAGTTTGGGTAATTTAAAGGTTTACTTATTAAGTCTTAAGCTTAATGCGTCTTGTTAATTGGCCACTAATAAGATTGATGTGGTAAATCTAAAATAAACTTGACAAAGGAATTTTAGGTTTCAGCCTTAGACTAATAGCCCCGATCTTCCTTGAGGATAGATAACCCTTAATAGATTTCCTTACAGGATAGACATATACCTGTCGGGCGGGGGCAGCCATAATTGGAACTTAAACTTATGAATCCAGATAATTTGGTTGACATAGACATATGGTTAATTGGGTAAACTGGTCTTTGCATCTGACCTTCGACAGAGGCTTTTTCATAATTTAGTGTTCCAGGTTAGTAAACCGATTTATTACACAAACATAAAATAATCACTTCATCTTTAAAATGATATTGGAAGAAATCACAACCCTAGATAGTTTTTAATATTGATTTTTCTTAAATCTACTTTCGAACAATTTTATTTACTTGTTTTTAAATTTAGAATCATCACCATTTCAAATCAATCCAACAACCTGTTAGATACTAGTAATCATTTGACTCATAAAATAATAGATTAGATATTAAGTCCTCGTGGGATCGATATTTTTTATACTACTTGAACGATACTGCGCTTGCGTTATACGTGTGTGTAACCACGGTCAAGTTTTTGGCGCCGTTGCCGGGGACTTATTTATCTTTCACTATTAATTTTGGGGTTATACGTTACTTGTATCTAATTTCTTTTTACTTATTGTTTTTGTTTTCTTGTGTTTCAGGTTCTCAGAAACTACATGAGACGAACCAGAAGCTTTGAACTCCGATCGCTTGACCCATAAATTGAAAGAACCATCAGACAGTTGAGAAGGGAAAGGCGAGAAGGCCAAGAAGCTTTAATCAACATGGAACCTGAACCGTTGGAGGTTGCACCACCAATTCCCATTCGAGACAGAACCATTCCGGTGGTTGACAGACTCATTTCATGTATTGTACTTCCTCCCTTACCAGCAAATGCGTGTGACATCAAAACATGCATTCAGATGATTCAGCAGTCAGTTCAGTTCGGGGGGAATGCAACTGAAGATCCTAATGCCCACATCAGTAACTTCCTGGAAGTTTGCGGCACTTTCAACTACAACAGAGCATCAGAAGAAGCAATGAGATTGCGTGTTTTCCCATACTCCTTGAAGGACAGAGCTAAAGCTTGGCTACATTCACTACCAGCAGGTTCTATCACAACTTGGAACACTTTAGCCACCAAATTCTTGCAAAGTACTTTCCACCAGCCAGAACCGGAAAGCTGAGGAATGACATCACATCCTTTGTACAACAAGATTCAGAATCCCTCTGCGAATCTTGGGAAAGGTACAAAGATTTGCTCCGGAAATGTCCTCACCATGAGATTCCAAAATGGCTTCAAGTCCAAACATTCTATAATGGACTTTCTGGAATAATGAGAACCACAATCGATGCTGCTGCTGGAGGAGCTTTAATGGCAAAAGGAGAAGATGAAGCCTGGGACCTAATCGAAGAAATGGCCAACAACAATTCTTTATGGCCAACAGAAAGGAGCATGATCCAAAGAATTGCAGGAATTTATGAAGTTGGAGCCAACACAGCACTGAATTCAAGCTGGATGTGATTTGCAAAAATCTGGAAACTCTTAACATAAAAGTTAATGGTGGATCCACAAGTTCACCATTTGGAGGAGCACCTGAGTCAGAATCTTTCAACCAACTTAAGAAACGGTGAATTATGTCAACATTTCAACAGACAGGGGAACAATCCATATTCCAACACCTACAACCCAGGGTGGAGGAATCATCCTAATTTTTCATGGAGCAACAATTCAGGCCAACGGCAGAACTATCCACCACCTGAATTCCAGCAACAGAACAAAAGCCAGGAGCAGGCAAATGAACCAGGAATAACAGAAGTGTTGACCCACTTGAAAAAGATAGAAGCAAAACACGACTCTCAAGCAGCAAGATATGATACTATGTTTCAATCTCAAGCAGCAAGATATGATGCTATGTTTCAATCCCAAGCAGCATTAATTCAAAGTCAATCTGCTTCTATTAAAGCACTGGAGAATCAAATTGGACAACTGGCAAATGCTCAGAGTTACAGACCTCCAGGTACCATTCCTAGCAACACAGAGCCAAATCCAAGAAACATGGGGAAGGAGCAATGTCATGCCATCATGTTAAAAAGCGGTACTGAAATCAACAAAGATGTTGGAGCCAAAACAGCTGCTGAGGAAGTTCCAAAAGAAACAAAGCAACAGATGGAGGAAAAAGAAGCAAAGGAAAAAGAACAGATCATTCCACCTCCACATTTTCCTCAACGTCTTCAGAAGAACAAATTAGACAAGCAGTTTTCTCGGTTCCTGGAATCTTCAAAAAGCTGCATATCAACATTCCATTTGCAGAAGCGTTGGAACAAATGCCCAGCTATGCCAAATTCATGAAAGACATTCTTTCACGAAAGCGGAGATTGGGAGATTACGAGACAGTAGCATTATCAGAAGAATGCAGCGCTATCATTCAGAGGAAACTTCCCCCAAAGTTGAAAGATCCTGGCAGTTTCACTGTTCCTTGCACCATAGGAGAACATGACTTCGGTAAGGCTCTGTGTGATTAGGTGCTAGTCTTAACCTTGATGCCTCCAAGAGGCGTAGTTGAGGATGTGCTGGTCAAGGTTGACAAATTCATTTTCCCAGCAGATTTTATTGTCCTTGATATAGAGGAAGACGCAGACGTGCCAATCATCCTCGGGAGACCATTCTTGGCTACAGGTCGAACCATTATTGATGTACAAAAGGGAGAACTAACCATGAGGGTACAGGACCAAGAAGTAACTTTCAATGTTTTCAAGGCCATGAATTTCCCAGATGATGAAAAGAATGAGGAATGTTTCAAACTTGATGTGATACATAGTACCGTTCAGAACTCTGATGAAAGACAAAGTTCTACTGACAAACTTAAAACATGTCAATTGCCTGTGGAGCCTAAAGATAAAGCGTCTTTTGCACTAAAGAAGCAAATTCTTGCACTACAACCAACAGAAGAGAAAAAGTTCCACCAGCTCAACGAATTGGAGGAATTTCACAATCAGCCTTTTGATGATGCCAAATTGTACAAAGAAAAGGGAAAGAAAAGACATGATGAGAAGTTAGTGTGCATACAACTGGAACCAGGGCAGAAGGTACTGTTAAACAAATCAATGGTGAAATTCTTCCCATGGAAGCCAAAATCACAGTGGTCTGGTCCATTTGTGATCACCAAAGTTTTACCAAATAGAGTTGTTGAGATACATGATCCTGACTCCAACAAGACTTTCAAGGTTAAAAACAAGCGTGTCAAGCACTACTGGGGAGAATCATTTGAGCGACAAAAAGAAAGTGTTACACTTTCAGATCCAGTTAAACGTTCGAGCAGTCACGTCTAGCTGACGACTTTAAACTTAGCGCTCGCAGGGAGGCAACCCATGCAATTTTTGTATATATTGTGATCTGGTGTGTTTTTATTTTTGTGTGTTTAATTTTTGCAGGTTTAGTCATTTCACGATGGAAGAAGCTCTCGCAAATCTTCACAAGCAATTTCCTTCTCTCCCTAAAAATCTATGATGAAAGTCTACAAAGCTCGCTTGGAACGGATGAGACTACTGATCATCAAAGGTATTCCTAATGACATTCGTTGGGTAATTGAAGAACGAGTCCGATTGGCAGGTGAGTCTTCTGACTCTTTTATTTCACATCTGCCTGGTTTTGGAAGAAGCACCTATGCAAAGAAACGTAGAGCTAAAACAAAGGTGTTGTTTTACAAATGTGCACGCTGGAATTGCAATACTCATTGTCGTTATTTAGGAATGGTGTCTGATAATCGCGAAGACAAAATTAAATTCATTAGGGATTGCTTGAGTAAGGAGTCTTTAGATGATATATCTTTAACTCTTGAGACGCATCCCAGTGGATATGTTCACATAGCCATTCGCAAATTACATACACAATTCCAAAAAGAAAGACAACAATTAAGTCTGGGAATCTGACTCAAAAAGACCCTGTTTGCCAGTTTATAAGAAAATTGGATGGGAAGCTTGTCCCTGACGCATAGACGTCAATCAAGCCGTTACTTTTCTTGTAAATATTATATCTCTTTGTCTTTTCTTAATAATTGTGATTTGTTTTGTTGTTTTCTTTTATTTTCTCCGACAGGATCCAGACCTTTTTGACTATGACGATATTATTTCGCTACTAATCGTCCTCTGGAAGATACTTGTGCTATTTTACTCACCCTTTTCAGGTACTATAAATTCAGCCCGTTATTGCACTTTTGAAGGCATCCAGAGTTGAGAAAGAAATACATATAAAAAATGGAAGCCACTTCAAGAAGACGAGTTGAAAACATCTGTGTGTTTTGAGGTAGTAGTGTTGTGTTAATAAGCCACAATACGTAGAAGCAGCACAAGAATTGGGTCGAGTCTTAGCTGCAAGAAATATGCACTTAATATATGGCGGAGGCAATCTTGGACTTATGGGGATCGTTTCAAAAGCTGTACAGGAAAGGCAGTCACGTTTTGGGAATCATCCCAAAACCCTTGGCAGAAGCAAATCTTATTGAACCATCAAACGGAGAGGAACTGATCGTGCCAGGTATGTCTGAACGTTGGTAGAAATGATTAACCGTGCTGATGCTTTTATTGCTTTGCCAGGTGGCTTGGGTACATTGGAGGAAATTTTTATTGTGCTATCTTGGGTGAACCTGAACATACACCAGAAACCAATTGGGATGTACAACGTTGATGGATTTTATGATTTTCTTTGTGTGTTTCTCTGATGATGCGCGGAGAAATGGGTTCGTGTCAAAACCTTTGAAAGAACTCATCTTTTCTGCCAGAACTGCTCCAGATCTAATAGACCAACTCATAGCCTATGAACCACGAGTTGACCCTATCCTTTCAAAGATAAATTGGTCCGAGGACGATCGTGGTAAGAGGCGTAGGATTAATCTGGATCTTAACCTTTAATTTCCTGTAGAATTTCAGCTAACCAGGTATTATTTTCTAAACTCTTCTTCTACTTTTTAAGACATTGGGGACAATGTCTCATTTAGGTTTGGGGGAGGGAATTTGTTGATCAGTACCTTATTTTTAGTTTGTGTGTTGTTTTTATTTTTAGTCCAAATTTTTTCGAAAAATACAAAAAATTTGAAATTTTTTCAAAAATTACAAAAATATTTTGCATTTTTTGTTTTTATTTTGACTAAAAATGTGAAATTGGTAAGAGATAGCTGAGTAAGGAGTTTCCACTCCTGAGACGTATCTCAAACCATTTTTGAAACAAGTTAATTTTTATTTATTTCATTTTAAATTATTTAATTTGTAAATTCTCTATAAAACAGACTAAAATGGATCTTCATATGTTCAGTTAGCAGATATTATCAACATACATAATAACATACGAACATGAGCTAAAATTGAAAAGTTTGTAATATTCAGTGCTCTAGTTTAATTGGAGGAAGCATCTCAAAAAGTGATGGAGTAAAAAAAAAACAAAAAAAAAACATCTGAGATCCGAGTTATTAAGTCTGTAAGGGTGTTTTAACACCTAGTGCCCTAAAACCAACTGGTTTGGGAGTCACTGGCCCAAAGCTCGCTACATGGATCAAAGATGCTGCAAAAATATATATATCTGAAGTCTGAGTAATTAAGTCCGTAGGGGTGTCTTAACACCTGGTGCCCTAAAGCCAACTGGTTTGGGAGTCACCAACCCAAAGCTCGCTACATAGACGGAAGATATTGTATATAAATAAAAAATAGAAAAAAAAATCAAAGAAAAAATAAAAAAAAAATCAGAAAAATTATTCCATTGCCATAAAAAATGTGTGAAATCTGATAGAACTTTAGGACAAAAATATTACTCTCTTATCAACTACACTTGTGACTGTTGTGGGCAAAAATGAGATTGATTAATACTTTGCTGGCTGTGTATATGGAGAATGGAAAATATAATCGGAGAATTTACTAATTCGGTAATTTAGAAAGAAACAAAACAACTAGTAACTTGGAGTAGAAGTTTCACCTGATTAGTCACTAACTTCCTTTATTCTCTTTTCTCTTGTCTTTTTGCTTTTGTGTCCATTAGTTTTACTACATTTTTACTTTTGTAAAATGTTTGTGGGTATCTTTGCTGTAAACCCTCACGAGACTACAACTCGTCCACTAGGGACACCTATGGGTTTAAAGGCTTGTTGCATACGCTAAATGCAACCTGATCCCTACGAAAGTGGCTTAGTTTAATTTTAATTGTTTCTTTTATTTTGTTGTTTTGCTCGAGGACTAGCAAAATGTTAGGTTTGGGGGTGTGATGAGCGGAAAATATATCAATATTTACCGCCCCTTTAACTTAATATTTTGTTTAGTTTCTCGGGTTTGATGAACGTTTTGATGTGTTTTAGTTTATTTTGCAGATAAAATAATATCGGATCTAAATGAAATCATTTAGGAAGAAATATGGGTCAAATAAGGGCAATTATTAGACTTGATATTTTAATTTTGGAGATTGGAAACTTGAAAGGGCGTTTTTGACGAAGTGCAGTTTTGGAAATTCCAGTTTTGCGCATCTGTCATATTTTGGGCATAACTTTTTACTCCGATATCGGATTGAGCTGATTCAAGTTCCAGATTAAAGAAGAATCAAAGATCTACAACTGGGAAAGACAAAATAATTTCGAATTCTGAAGATTTCATGCCCGAAATTGATGAACCATCCAGAAGTGTGTTGTGTATAATTATTAGAGTCATTTTCAATCATTTTCAAAGCAAAAAAAATAAATTAATAAATAAATAATAAAAATTATCAAATCACCACCAAACATGATAAGCAATTAGTGGAGCAATTAATAATGGATTTGGATAAGCAATTAGTGGAGCAATTAGTGGAGCAATTAATAATGATTTGGTGGATGATTTGATGGAGGCAAAATTTTGCCTATAAATACCAAGCCATTTCATTTGTAAAATTCATACTTTCTTCTAAGGAATTCCTTAAGAATACTAAGAAGATTGTAACTTGTTTTTTTATTTAAAGCTTTTAGTAATTAATTTCCGCTTTCGCACTTTCTTTTCTTTACTTTTCAGTTTTTACTTTACGTAATTTACTTTTACGCACAATACTTTTCTTTCTTTAATTTTTAGCAATTTAATTTCAGCATTTAATTTTCAGCAATTTACTTTCAGCATTTACTTTTCAGCAACTTTCACTTTCACTTTCAGCATTTACTTTTCAGCAATTTACTTTCAGCATTTACTTTTCAGCATTTACTTTTCAGCAATTTACTTTCAGCACATTTACTTTTCAGTAATTTACTTTCAGCATTTACTTTTTAGCATTTAATTTTCAGTATTTAATTTTCAGTATTTTACTTTATGTCTTTTATTTTATTTAAGTTTTTTTATTACCCGTAAATATGTGTCGTAACTAAGCCAGTTATCTGGGGTTGTGATGAAATCCAATATCACCAGTTTATAAGGGGTTATTTTATAGTTTGGATAATTTAAAGGTTTACTTATTAAGTCTTAAGCTTAATGCGTCTTGTTAATTGGCCACTAATAAGATTGATGTGGTAAATCTAAAATAAACTTGACAAATGAATTTTAGGTTTCAGCCTTAGACTTAATAGCCCACGATATTCCTTGAGGATAGATAACCATTTAATAGATTTCCTTACAGGATAGACATATACCTGTCGGGCGGGGGCAGCCATAATTGGAACTTAAACTTAATGAATCCAGATAATTTGGTTGACATAGACATATGGTTAATTGGGTTAAACTGGGTCTTTGCATCTGACCTTCGACAGAGGCTTTTTCATAATTTAGTGTTCCAGGTTAGTAAACCGATTTATTACACAAACATAAAATAATCACTTCATCTTTAAAATGATATTGGAAGAAATCACAACCCTAGATAGTTTTTAATATTGATTTTCTTAAATCTACTTTCGAACAATTTTATTTACTTGTTTTTAAATTTAGAATCATCACCATTTCAAATCAATCCAACAACCTGTTAGATACTAGTAATCATTTGACCTCATAAAATTAATAGATTAGATATTAAGTCCTCGTGGGATCGATATTTTTATACTACTTGAACAATACATGCGCTTGCGTTATATGTGTGTGTAAGCACCGGTCATGTACAAGCACATCTAAGGGTGAGAGGGTTCACGAATAAAGCCTCTAGATCACCGAAGCCCCTTTAGCCACCCCAAGTCTCACCTAGGTTTCCACTCTAAAGAGCTTTTAAAGACATAGCACAAGTTTCACCAGTATACACACATAGGGCTTGAGTGGTCACACCCCCTCTAAAAATCTAAATTATGAGGAGTTTCTGGGGAGTGTTTTAGCGAATCAATAAGCCATAATATAAGTGATCTTGTGTTAAAATTTCATCCCTGGATGAGCTCATCTTGATGGCTTTCTACAGTACCCCTAGCTTTACGACAAAGTGCACAGTAAAAGCCAAAAGTGGGCATATTGTAAGAATCTTCTAGAAAATTCCAAAATCAAACTCCACAACAGAAATTTTCCCAAAACAAGTGACCATAAGCTTCACTCATGACCTTGGTCCAACTCGGTCTGGCACCCTGGAGCATAAGCTCATTCACAGTGCAACAAAACTAGGCTAGCGGCTAGAGGCAAGCGAGCATATTTCTAAATATCCTGACAAAGTTTTGAACATTACCTAACGGACAGAATCTCCGAGTATAAGGGCCCATGAGAGATATATTTGACCTTGAGCAAGCTTGATCTGATATCCCGAAACTTGAGCTTCTTTATAAAACAACAGAACATGCTAGCCTTAAACTGGGACTGTGACACTAAGCATTTAATACAACACCAACACAATAATAACCCTTCACCATAGATATAAGTTTACATGATTCTTGTCTTCATCATCACAACATCAATTTCTTACTCATCAATACCAAATTCGGCCATGCTACCGATTCTTTATATCATGGTAGTTCGATATTACAACAACAACCTTACACCATACATCATCTATTGATGCACGCAACAACATCAAACTCCTACCATGCTACTCATACACGGCCGTGCACTTATACAACAAGTCACCAACACTCTGTTGGACAATTATGACCCATAACATTACTATTCATACAGAACATGTTGTTGTTGTACAAATTAACTATGTGACAAAGGAAATTGCTCTTTTATCATTTGTAATTGGATTACCTGGATATATAAATGATAAAAGTCCATATGATTAGTACTAGATTAATAAGATATGAAACAATATTAATCCACAAAGGTTTAATCATTAAATATCCCTAGTCGTAGTATTATCGAGACTGGACATCGATAATGCGGAATAGGCTAGTATTACACTTGTGCGTGTTATGGAAGCGTAACGGCATAGTCATCAAATATTTGGGTATTGGATACTCATGCAAGTGTAATAGGAGGTTCTGTTTACCGATGGTACGGAAACAACTTCGCTCTGGATAGACCCCTCAGAATCCCATTGGTAGTATAACTATGTGTTTATGGGAATCTGAATCAGGGTAGGTGTATTTGGTCTTAACCTGAGACTTGCATCGCTAATACTTACGACAATCAGTATACTTTGGTTTTGGCCGTCCGGGGCTTTAACAGGTTCTGTGTACGCCTTTTCTGGGTATACTGAGAATCGTAGTGTATTGGGTGTGATGTCAAGATGGAAGTATCACTTCAGTCATATGGAGATGATGATCACGTAGGATACAGAACTAGTACTCTTAAGTACTGCAGTCATCGGGATAATATGACTAGGTCATGATTATCCGAATATAGAGACTAGTTACCAGAGATTCGATAATATGACTAGCATGTGACATTAGATACTGGATCGTAATACGCAATACTACGTATATTACGCCTGACAAAGATCTTGTATTCCGTATAAGAATATTTCTGGAGAATTGGGTAGGCACGGTGCTTTGCTAGAAGCTAACCTTGTCTTGTAAATCGGTAAGAACGTGGTACCCGGCTACGCACGTATTCAGATAGTCTGATGACCGTATTTACTGTCAACATATCCAGAGATCTCTTGGGTCGCTTCCCAATATTTAAACGTTGTTTTAATTAACAGTTGGACTGTATTCAAACTATTCATTTATAGTTGATTTTATAATTGGATTATAGTAATCAATATAATTGATTTTAATCTATTAAATTATAGTTGATTAAATAGTTGGACTATTGTAATCATTATAATAAATAGTACCAAAATCGTTGATTAAATAGTTGGACTATTAGAATCAAGATAAAATTGAAAGATTGACGTTTAATACATAATCCTAGGGAAAATGTATTTAAATGGTTTAATTTTCAAAATTGGGAATAAACTTCAGGATGGTCCTGGAAAAATAATAAGTTACTTTATTTGATAAAATAACAAATTATGCCTAAACCCGGAGTTAAGCAAATAGTAGAGCATGATCTTTGGAAGATTCATGTAATGATAACTTAAGTGCTTAATCCATTAAGCTTGTCGCAGTAGACTCCTTAATTTCTGAATCAGAACTAAGGATTAGATCCTTAAAGTATGATAAAGAAATTGAATGATCTTCAAAGATCTATCTTTAGATCTAAGAAGTACTAAATTGCAATAAATAACTCTTGGAGAGTTAATGACTGTTCTCAATGAGACAAAGTCAAAGTTTGCAATTAGGCAAGTAGCGCAAGGCGCACCTTACTTCGATATTCTAGAAGTCCAAGACTTGGCCAAAGGCTTCTGGAATGTTGAAAAGGGGCAAAGGCAATATCATTATAATCTTCTGGGAAGATAAAGGACATATCCCAAAATGTCTGCCTTATTGTGGCAAACGGGATCGCGGAAGCGTGACTGCCGTTTGGACAAAGCAGACATGAAGGAATTGAAGACGAGCAAGGCTCTGACTTCAAATATGTTTGTCATATTATGTTCACTACTAGTATTAAAATTAGATTTTAAATACTTACTGTGATACATAAATATATATTGATGTTAAGAATCTGTTTTGAACAGGATACTGACTTCAATTGAGATTTATCTGAAATTTGGAAACGGGACGAAAGTCGCTGTTTTAACCGTAGATACCTAAGTTTAGGAACTACCCTCGGGTGTGTACCTAGATTAGGAAACTGTTATAATGTAACTAGTTTAACTAGATACATTATCTATATATCAGTGTTTAACCTGCTGTGGGTGAACCTTTATATTCTAGAACATTAAAGTGTTTCATTATATAAAGATGATATTGAGATAAACACATTAGATGTGAATAACAAAATTTATATTTTGAATATAAATAAGTCTCAAACATATAACATGACAAACAAACAGCTCAAACTGATTTGATCAGATGGAACTAATTGTGGCATTGTTGTCTGGGACACAATTAAACAAGACTCGTATATCCATATTTTTGAAGAGTGGATACTAGGACTGATTTGATCCTATTCAAATAAAGTCTACGAATCTAGTTAATTGGGCAAAGTGCCTAAAACACTATTTACTTTGTAAAAGTGTAAAAGCCACCTATCTGTTAGCCCTAGTTCATAGTGAAGCAAGTGGGCCCATATCTAGCTAGGCTAGAAGTGGATATGAATATTTCGTGACCTTTACGGATGTGGCATCGCGTTATGGTTATGTGTTTCCTTGAAACACAAATCGGAAACTTTTAAAGCTTCGACACGAAATAGACAAACGAATCGGCTAAAGTATTAGACCGTCACGGTAAGACCGTAATGGAAAATACTTAAGCAATAAGTTTCTTATATACTTTAAAGAGTATAGTATTCTTTCAAAGAGGACTCCTCCTGGAACACGTCAGTTTGACGGTGTGTCCGAACTGAGTAACTGAATTTTGTTGGACATGATAAGGTTAATCATGAGTCGCTCTGAGCTACCATTTCCTTCAACGGATAAGCTTTAACAGTGCAAGAACTTATTTAGAATAAGGTTCCATAAAAATCTGTTTGATAGATTTCATATTAGATATGAACGGGAAAGAAACCGGGTTTCACATTCCTGATAATTTGGGTATGCTAGGCATACGTTTGGATGATACCAAACTAAAACCCAAATTGGATAAGTCCCAATTGTAGGTAATCCTAGGGATACCAAAATATTGTACTTATACAACTCACATGAGAATAATGTAATTGTTGCACACCATGCGGTTTTCCTAAGAGGAATACCGATATGCAGTGGTAAGTGGGAGGATAGTAAAACTCGATGAAAATCAGAGTAACACTATTCAAGGCATTGATTCCTAATGGAACACAAATAGTTCATCAAGGATGAAACTATACTATTAATCTTCGAATACACAAGAACCACGCTAGTCGGAGAGAGTCAGAAAACAACTTGTGGTATGAGTTTCTGATCTCACCTCATAAAGATGTCTATCTTATTGAGGAATACCAACTGACTACGTACGAGGAAATGATACAAGGTATCGACTCCCTATTATGACATAGTGTCATGAATCCGAAATGGATCCATGTATATCAACCAAGTTTGGATACTAGTTGATGTACCGCAATGCATTGTGCCTATTGGTACTATAAGTCTTGAAGGAAGACATACATGGATGACAACATACCAACGTATAAAGCTAGGCTTTTAGCGGAAAGGTATCATTATCAACATTGTGTTGATTAGGATTCAACCTTTTACTGTTGCCACGGTAAATCCATTTGGATAAATACTTGCTACTGCTGCATGTTTCATTTATGAAATATGTCATCTTAACGGGAAAATCGCTCTCCTGAAAAGGAAACCTTTTGGGAGGATATTTATAACATCCTGTCGGTTTTGTCGTACCAAAACTAGCAAACAAGGTTTGCAGGTTATTCGATCCATGTTTGGATTCAAGCAAGCATTAGGTTCTTGGAATTATCGTTTTGATGTAATCATAATAGTTTATGATTTAATTCAAAACGAAATGATTCTTGTGTATATAAGAGGGTTAGTGGGAGCGCACTGACGATAAATGTCCTATAAATAATGATTAGATATATCATTTCATGGAAATGATATTCCTGAAATAAATAATCGGTGAAAGCTTGGCTT
Organism: Zanthoxylum bungeanum; assembly: GCA_019454045.1. Classification (NCBI taxonomy): domain Eukaryota; kingdom Viridiplantae; phylum Streptophyta; class Magnoliopsida; order Sapindales; family Rutaceae; genus Zanthoxylum; species Zanthoxylum bungeanum. Next base: position 3,823 of record SKCR01005724.1, on the reverse strand, counting down.
TCGAGAAGACTGTCCGAGAAAAATCGTACATTGAAAAATGTACGCGACCTTGTGTCTCATACGCTTTGAGCATATGGATTCACAAACAGGCCAATCCAAGTGATAGTCATTGGATTGATGTTAAGAACATCCGTTAGTATCTTAGAGAACTAAGGATGATGTCTTAGTCTATGGAGATGGAGAACTTGAAGTGACTGGGATCACTGTAGCAAGTTTCCTAACCGATAAAGACGACTAAAAGTCGCAAACGGTACTACACAGTTTGAATAATGGTACAGTGAGCTGGAAATCTTCCAAGCAAGATACCGTTACCGAATAAACAACAAATGCGAATTATTGCTACAGCTGAGGTAGCAATAGAAGCCTTTTGGGTCGATAAACAAATCTAATTAGATTAGATATAATTTTGTTAGCAGCTGAGCTAGGCGTCAGCACAGGCTAAAGAATTAATGGTCTCATCAACGATCCTGATACATACTTCGATATTCATCTGATTCGTTCAGATCATACATCGTGGCGATGTGATGATCGAATAAATCGCATCAGACGATAATCATGCAAATCCGCTAACGAAAGCATTTCTCAGCAAATTGAGCCAATCGTACATAGTTCGGGTGTAAGACACTCGAGTGACTTGCTATAGGCCAAGTGGGAGATTGTTGGACAATTATGACCCATAGCGTCACTATTTGTACAGATCATAGTGTTGTTGTACAAATTAACTATGTGACAAAGGAGATTGCACTCTTATCATTTGTGATTAGATCACCTAGATGTATAAATGATGAGAGGTCCTTGTGATTTGTTCCTGTACGGAGAATGATATGAGACAGTATCAGTCCACGTAGGATAAATCCTTAAATATCCCTTGTCAGAGTATTATCGAGATTGGACATCGATAAATACGTAAAAGACTAGTATTGCACTTGTGCGCGTTGTGAGGGCATAACGACATAGTTCTCATATATTTGGGTATAAGATACTCATGCAAGTGTAATAGGAGGTTGTGTTTTACCGATGGTACGGGAAACAGCTTCGCTCTGGATAGACCCCCTCGGAATTCCATTGGTAGTATGACTATGTGTCTATGGAAGTCCGAAATCAGGGTATGTGTATTTGGTCTTAACCTGAGACTTGCACCGCTAATACTTGCGACAATCAATATACTTTGGTTGCGGTCGTCCACGGCTTTAACAGGTTCTGTGTACGCCAATGCTGGGTATATTGAGAATCGTAATGTGTTGGGTGTGATTTCAAGACAGAAGTGTCACTCCAGTCATATGAAGATGATGGTCATGTAGGATACGGTACTAGTACTCTTAAGTACTGCAGTCATCGGGATAAAATGACAAGGTCATGTTTATCCGATTATAGAGACTAGTTACCAGACATTCGACATGTGCTTCGTACGGGGCAGACACAATTCCAGCCCCAGGCCTAGCACGTGATCATCCGATACTGGACAGAAATACGCAATACTACGTATACTACGCCTGATATAGATCATTTATTCCTGTAAGGATATTTCCGGAGAATTGGGAAGGCATGACGCTTTGCTAGAGGCCAACCTTGTCTTGTAAATCGGTAAAACGTAGTACGAGGTACTTACGTGTTCGGATAGTCCGACTACCGAATTTACTGCCAACATATCCGGGGATCTCATGGGTCGCTTCCCAAAGATTCACCGATGGCGTATGACTCGCACTCTAAATTAATCTGGGATTAATTAGAAGAGAGAGAAAAGTAATCTGGGATTAATTGCGGAGATATTTTATCTGGGATAAAATATCCATTAAAGAGAGATATCGATTAATTTGGAATTAATCGGTTAATATTCGATATATTAAATGAAATTGGATTTCGACGAGGAATTAAAATTAGATTTTAATTCGGGCAAACGAATTAATTCTAAATTAATTCATTAGCGACATGAATAGTGATTTCGCTAGGCGTAATCATTTAATTACGACGCAACGGAAAATTCGAGTGCGGCACGCAAGTCAAATCAAGCGTCAAATAATTAGTCGCATCAAGCGTCAAATCACTTGTCACTTTGAGTGATGTGACTTGACAACTTGTGATTGATGTGATTGAGTGATGGGAGTGGTTGGAGCCTTTATTGGTTTTGACTTTTGGAGGGAAAAATTGTGTATATGATTTATGGAAAATCATTTACCAATTTCATGTAACAATTACCTCTCTCTCTCTTTGATTTCTTCTCTCTCTCGCCCATTTGAGGGTTGTTTTGCTTCTGTTCTTGGCAGTGAACTGCCGTGGAAATGGAGGAAAATGGGAAGCCAAGAGTGGGATTTTGTGGCAAAATCACAAGTGCAAGCACACTTACGAGACATGCGAAGGTGATAGGGAAGTCTACCCATGAGCCGGGAATCATTCGACGAAGCTTGGAGCTTGACGAAGGACCAAAACCGAGCCAAAACCAGTGAGCAGAAACTGCCACTGCCGAATGCAGTGAAGAGGAGAAGAAAAAGTTTTTGTTGCCTCCGCGTCGCTCAACCGATCGATGTGAGTATTCCACAACTTCGTTGATTTGTAGTCGCACATATTTCATGCTTATTATTGATCTTGGGACCTTAATAGAAACCAACATCTATAATATTATTCAAAAAGTAATCGGATAGTAAATATATTATTATGTTATAATAGGGTCTTATTTAATAGAATTATTAATTTAATTTTTTACTTCAATAGTATTTTTAATTGTAATATGATAATATAATATGTTTTCTTATTATAATACAGATGTTATAAAATTATAATAGATATTTTTTTTGTAAGAGATTTCTTATTTAATAGAAAATTAATTGTAAAATTATTTTAATTTTATAATTTAATAAAAAAATTAATTGTATAGGTTAATTGTAGAAATTAAGTGTCAGGTTTGTTTGTTTTTTTTTAATGAGAGATTATAATATGTTTTCCTTTTATAATCAGTTTTTTTATTTTGATTTGAAAATTTAATAATAATAAATTAAAATATTAATTAATTATTTAAATTAATAGGTTTCTTACTTTAATAGTTAATTATATTTTTATATTCTAATAAGTGTCTTATGTTAATAATTTATTATTTTAATTTTATAATTTAATAAAAAATAATAATTGTAGTGATATTTTAATCTTATATTTTGATAATAAAAATTAATTGTAGAGATTAGGTTAATTGTAGATAATTTAAATGTGTTTTTTTATTTTAATAGGATAGACTAATACATTTTCTTGTTATAATATAATTCTTTTAAAATTATAATATGTATTTTTATTGTAATATGATTTTCATTTAATAGACGTATTAATTTAATTTTTTAACTTTAATAAGAAGCTGTCACGTGCCGCGATGATGAAGCTTAAAAATATTTAATATTTATATATATACTAGTATATGGCCTGCACTTTGTGCGGGTTGAGCACATCTTTAACTATAATTTTATATCATAACAAAAATCTTAATAAGATTTTAGGTATTGATCTTGTAAATGATCCAGATCTAGTTGGTATTATAGTTTAAATGATATTTATGTCTCATTTGTTTATTTATCAATTCACAAATAGTGTTTCTAATTCACATTAGAGTTTCTCTCTCGTCTTACTCTCTCATTTGAAAATATATAACTAGTTATAAATAACTTTAAAAATAATAAATTTTATTTTGGATGAATTCCAATGAAATTTAATGTAATTTATTCAATTTAAGCTTAAATTTTCTTATCGGACTTGAAATATTTACCACCACTGTGCAAGAGCTAATAATCAAAGTCTGCATCATGAAGCATAACAAATAATAAAAAATTCATGAAAAAACTTA
>SKCR01005723.1:0-25532 GCA_019454045.1 Zanthoxylum bungeanum | reverse complement strand
ATAGGGTGGCCCTTCAAGCTGCTATTACTAGACACGTAACTGCTGAGCAAAGTGTGGCTCTTTCTCGGGAGGTTTCGGATGAGGAGATTAAGGCTGTCCTGTTCGGGTTGAAGGACAATAAAGCTCCAGGTCCATATGGGTTTAATTCGGGTTTCTTTAAGAAGTGTTTGAATATTGTGGGGAATGATGTCCTATGTGCTATTCACTCATTCTTTTCTTCTGGACGTCTTTTGAGGCAGGTTAATGCTACATCCATTGCTCTGATTCCTAAGATTCCTAATCATTCCCAGGTTAAGGATTATAGGCCTATTTCTTGTTGTAATACTATTTACAAGTGCATTGCTAAGCTTATTGCGAATAGAATCAAGGTTATCCTCCCATCAGTGATCAGTCATAATCAATCTGCTTTTGTCGCTGGAAGGCGTATCAGCGACAATATTCTTTTGTGTCAGGAATTGGTTCGGAATTATCACTGGAATGGCAGTTCCCCGAGATGTGCTCTTAAGATTGACTTGATGAAAGCTTATGACATTGTTCGTTGGGATTTTTTGGTTGAGGTTCTGCGGACTGTTGGTATTCCAGAGAGGATGGTGGTTTGGATTCAGGAGTGTATGACTACTACTAGATTCTCTGTTTCTATTAATGGAGAGCTGCATGGTTTCTTCTCTGGGGGTCATGGGTTGCGACAAGGTGATCCTATGTCTCCTTATCTATTTTTTTTGGCTATGGAAGTTTTGTCAGGTCTTCTTCGTAATATGGCTACTAATCCGGGTTTCCAGTTCCAATGGCGGTGTTCTAAGGACCGTCTTACTCATCTATGCTTTGCGGATGACCTTATGATTTTTTGTAAAGCAGATGCATCCTCTGTTTCCTTGATCAAAGATTGTCTTGGGCAGTTCAGTGGTTTATCAGGTTTAATCCCGAATCCAGCTAAAAGTCATTTCTTTTCCTCTGGTATCTCTTCTACCCTGCAAGGCCAGCTGCGTGATGTGTTAGGGTTCCAGGTAGGGATTATTCCTGTGCGGTATTTGGGTGTCCCTTTGATCTCTACTAAACTTAGGGCCTCTGATTGTGCTTCTCTTATGGATCGTATTGTTATGCGTGCTAAAAGTTGGAGTTGTAAGTTTCTCTCTTACGCAGGTCGGCTTCAGCTTATTAAGTCTGTTTTGTTCTCCATTCAAGTTATTGGTCTTCTTTATTTATTCTTTCTAAGTCTGTGGTTAGGAAGGTGGAGACGATCATGCGTTCCTTCCTTTGGAAGGGTAGTGTGCTTACCTCTTCTGGGCAAGGGTAGCTTGGAGCAAAATTTGTTTACCTCTAAAAGAGGAGGGGCTGGGTATTAAGAGTCTGGATTCTTGGAATAGAGCGGCTATTGTCAAGCATATCTGGTTTCTCTGTTCTGGCCAGGTTTCCTCTTGGTCAATTTGGGTTTACTCTTATTTGTTGAGGGGGAGAAGCTTTTGGGAGATCCCTTGTCCTTCTGACTGCTCTTGGAGTTGGCGTAAGATTTTGGAGCTTCGTTCTTGGTCCCGTCGGCGGATGAGAGTGAGGATTGGGAATGGTGAGAAGACTTTATTGTGGTTTGATTATTGGCATCCTCTAGGCCCGATTGTGGACAAGTTGGGCGAAAGAGTGATTTATGATTCTGGCTTGGATAGAATGGCCATAGTTGCTTCCATTATCTCGGATTCTGCTTGGCATTGGCCCCCTTCTAGATCTGCTGCCCTTGTAGATTTGGCTCAGTCTCATCTACCGTCTCCTTCTAGTTTGAGGGATGATGTGCTGGTTTGGGAGGATGATAGAAATGAGAGATTTTTTGTGGATGGTGCCTGGAATGCTATAAGGTCAAGGAGACCCGAGATGCCTTGGTCTCGAGTTGTTTGGTTCCGGAAAGCTATTCCCCGCCATTCCTTTCTTCTTTGAATGACTATTTAGGGATGCCTTTGTACTCAGGACAGTCTGATGAGATTTGGCATCTCCGCTTGCTCGCGGTGTATTCTTTGTGGTTGTTCGAGTGAGGACATTGATCATCTTTTCTTCCAGTGCCTCTTTTCTTCGAGGGTCTGGTCGTCTGTGCTAGCCATGTGTGGGTTAGATTGGAGTCGCCGAGATTGGTGTCAGACTGTTGAGTGGTTATGTCAGTTCTCTGGTGCCTCTTTATGTCATCTTCTGGTTCGTCTGTCTTTTGCAGCGTCAGTCTACCATATTTGGAGGGAGAGGAATGCCCGCACTCATGATATGCCTCTTCGGCCTGTTTCTGCTCTTCTTTATGATATTGTTTTTGATGTTCGAAATCGTGTAGCTTTTTACGTAAGGTGAATCCATCTTATGACAATAAATGGCTTCACCTTTCGTGGCACCTGCCCGATGACATCTTTTGTTGATCTTTTGTAGCCGGTTGGCTTTCTTCTTGGAGGGTCTGTCCTCTCTAGTGCTTGGGGCATGCCCCTTTGATCTTTTGCTTGTAGCCTTTCGGCTTTTTCTTCTAGGAGGGCTTGTCCTCTCTAGTTGCCTGGGGTATGCCCCTTTGCTCTTTGTATAGTTTTCTTTTGGTTATAATACTTACTTTATCCAAAAAAAAAAGTGTATACAAAGCAAATGAAATACAATGCATAACAAGATTACCACATTCGGTAATTTTCAAGTTATATCCTTAATATATATAAATACAACTCAAATGATAATGTAACTCATATAATCAATTCGACAATGTGGTAATATCTACCTTTCAACTTGCAAATGAGTATAATAATCTAGTTACAATGTAACTACTCAATTTCGAATTCAGCCAAGTCAAATTACAAGCCAAATAAATAGTTTATGCAAGCAACTAAGTGATGCAGCTACTTGCCTCTTCAAGCACCTTAAAAACAAATGATTACACACAAGTTCCCATGGAAAGCTAATGATGAATTTATTGCCTCTTCACTTATAATAACAATATTTCAAGAGGTGGCAAGTGATACTGGCTTGGATACACACGAATTTAATGTAAATTTGTTGCACTCAACCTTGCTTCACTTGATTCTTCAACATTAACAACACAAATCTGCAAGATAACAATGATACAACTCACTCCAATCACCAAATTTGGTGCATTCAGATTTGTTTCATCAATTACACATTCACATTCATCAATAATGCACTCAATCTTTCTTTCTTTTCACTCAAACTCACAAGATTGTGCTAACTTCACAAGAATGCAAACAAGTAAGCTCACATAAATACCAAGATGAATGATGTCAATTCTGATTTTTTGCAAAGTTGATATGAATAATACTAATTGCATGTATTCAACAATAGCAAGACAAGATATATCAATAAATCTCACTAGGTCGAATCTGATCTGATTCATTTTTTTTTTTGGATTTTTGACACTAATAACTTAATAACAATGTTAAACACGTCCTAGTAACATAGAATTAACAACTAAACACTTGATTCAAGCAAAGAAAACAAAAGCCCCAATTTTGACCTAAGTAGCCAAAGATTAACTCAAAGAAATACTCATGATCAATCAAAAGCACCCAAGGGCAGAATGTTATTCATGCTATTTTGATCACAAATCAACAAGAATCAGCAAGAAACAACAAAGAACACACAAGAACGCCAATGCCTGCAAACTTGAGGACAAATTCCTTAATGGCCGAAATCAACAACAACAACAAAACAAAGATGAATACAAGATTAAACAACACAAAGGATAGGAAATCAGACCTCAGAACCCTAAGCTCATGATACCAAATGACAAGAACTCACTTGGGTTGGAAACCAACAACCCCCAAGCATCTTCTCAAACCCCAAAACCCCAACTTTGAATACTGATTTTGTAGGAACAAAACCCAACTAAGATCAGCCCTAACCACCATGAAACTCACGTCCATGATAACCACAAGCATGAAATCATATTGTATTTGCTAGAAATGGAGATGCCCACTAAGTCGCCAAGCTTAGATAAGTCAATTTGAACTTGAAAAGGGGAATCCCTCCCTCAACAAGGTTTTCGGCCATAGCCATGGAAAGCTCAAGATTTTCTTCTCTCTTTCAAAATGTTGTATATTACGTTGTTGTCTGTGATCTTCTTAGCTCTTTGGCGTGTGATTGGGCCTGTTGGCAATTGTAAAGGCTCTAATGTTCCTTGGGCGACTGCATTCATGTCAAATGTTGTCCATTGGATCATGTCACTATGTCTCTTTAAACTCATTGATTGCTGTCTAGTTGTCTCGCAATTTACCTAACCTATCAATTGCTCTTCTTACTATTCCTCCTCTTACTAGATTCTAATTTGAGCATATTCCTTCCATAAGGATCTTCAAATACACACTTCTACTTACACTTAAGCTTGATAACGCTCTGGTTAGGTATTTGCACGTTTTCTAGAATGAGGTTTCTGGAAGGGAGGGTCATCATGATTTCCGCAAGGACCTGGTCGACTGTGTCCATGTCTAGGATTCGTCTTATTGCTCGTTATTTGATTCTCCAAGGTCTTCACTTATCTTACTATCTCAAAACTTCTTTTCTTATTCCACTATTCATACTGAATCTTCCTGCCACTTCTATTTCCTTCTTACTATCTCCATATTCTATTCCTCCTCGGCTCTACACCATATTACTGAGGCTAGTGGTGGTTCGCTTTTCTGGCTATTTCCTAATCTCTGCTCTTTGCTATTGCCATTAACCACAACTATGACGCTTTGTTATGGTCCATAGTCCATACGTACTACTTCATTGCTTCTAAAAAATCCCTATCCTCATGGGGTTGTTCTTTTATACTTCCTTGGGTTTCTACTGGCTGGTAGGCTGATCCTTAGGTTCTACCATATTGGTCTATCTTGTGGACTTTTACTAGTGATGCAAACCTTGTGCTGACTTTGAAACTTTCTGGGTTCTGTTTCTAATAACTTTGAAACTTTCTTAATCTTTTTCTGGGTGATCAATCTTTTGAGATCCTATGTGAACTCTCATCAGTTTTCTTATAGTCGTCTATGCCTATGCTGGTAGGGACGAAAGTAAACATCTTATGTCTCGACGAGCTTTGATATCCTTATTCTGGTGTTCTGCGTCCTGGTAGGGTCTATTCCTCATGTGAGGTACTATATTAGGGCAACTTCCTTATCTAGTGTCACAAGGTTCAAAGACTAGATAGTTTGAGGTATTGTCTCTATCAGATTGTTGGGGGTTATTAACTAACCATTTATATTTCTTACTTGGGGATCTGGATCGGGGTTTGGGTATCTAGAATTCTCTAAATCCTTTTTGGCATCTAGGTCCATTAGGGCTCTTAAGACTAATCTGGGTCTTCTTACTCCTGTTGTCTCTCCGGCTATTCTTTGTTACTCGGGGAACTCACTAGCTATAAGAAGATCTCGATGGCTATTGAATTTATTTTGAAGAATTTCCTAAGGAGAAAATGAGTCTTGCTTCTACTGGACAACTCTAATACATGCTGGGGCTTTCTCTATTCCCTTGGCTACTTTATGTTCCTGTACTTTCTTACTGATCTGATCATGTATCTTCTATCTTTTCTTACTTTTAACTACTAATCATGCTTGTACTTTTCTTATTTCTCTTTTAGCTTTATCTTTCTCTTTTACTTTCTTGGATAACTTTCTTTGGAACTTACTATCTTGTTCCCTAGCTTGTACTGAACTTCGGGGAGAAATCTAGGATGATTACAAAATGATTCCTAACTAGAGCAAGGAAAAATGATTCGGAGGACTTGGAAATACTTAATTCTTATATACATGCAAATACAATATCGTAATTTCTTATAACATATAGTACATACCTTTACAACTTGGCAAACACGCTTATAACTTCTGATATTCTCATCGGTTTCAAATCATCCATTTATTTCACATAGCATACACAATTCATACATAACCCGAGTTCTATCGTACATATACACTCAGAGACATTTACAATCATCATGCAACCAACCACGAAGCATACTGATATGATCTAGGGTACCCTCTAGAGGGTCCTCGACGACAGAGTTCAATTGGGCTTATTGTGGGTCAATTTGTATTCAATCTTCAAGTCCAAGACAACTTTCAAACCGAAAGAACCGGATTGAAATAGATGAGAATGACGCAAGCCCAATACAGAAGTAGTTTTGACGAATCAAGCCGAATCAAGTCCGACACCAAAAATTCGGCCAAGACAAGACTTAATGGGCTTGAGACACATAATTTGGGCCTTGTTACATGAAGGCCACGAAATTTAGGAGCTTTTGGTGCGAGACAACTTTAGACATTTTGGGAAAAGTTTTCCACATTTGTTGACTTATTAGGCATCTTTGTTGGATTTTTGTGACTTTGTTGTTTGTTTTTCCTTTATTGAATTTCTTGGCAAAGTTTTTGATTAAGTTTCTATTACTTTCACTTTCTTGGAAAGTTGTCTAGGTTGTTAAATGACCATTAAGGGCATAGCTTTTTTTTTTTGGATAAAGTAAGTGTATAACCAAAAGAAAACTATACAAGAGCAAATGGGCATACCCCAGACTACTAGAGAGGACAGGCCTGACAAGGAACCCACTTGGATTCGAAATCCAAGCAAACCCCAAGCAACGGACGGAACCCCAAGAACCGCGAAATGATTTTGTAGAAACAAAACCCTTCCAAGGCCACAAAGAGAACCACACAAGAACTTGCCCTTGAGAACCTTTAAGATGAAGATTTGAATGTTTGCTTTGGAGACGCTAGCAATGTGAGACGCCATAATGTGCCATACTTAGATAAGAATTCAAACTTGAAAAGGGGAATCCCTCCCTTACATTAATTCGGCCATAGCCAAAGCTTTAAGCTTTTGAGTTTACAAAATTCGTTGGTCCCTCAAATGAAGAAGAAAGTAAGCTTAAAATAGTGTTACAAAAAGAAACCCTAAAGGCAAAAAGACAATAATGCCCATAAAAACGAAATTACACAAATATCAAGTCTTTAAGTCTTTAAATGCCTAGAAAGCTTTATTCTAAACTGATTTGGGCCAAGTGAAATGTTTTGGGCCCTTTCCATCGAAGCCCACATGCATCTCTATTTGTGTTGTTGCAGTCGGCCATAAAACTCTGAACTAATCCCGCCATTGCTTCTCTGAGTCTTTTGGTCCTCTGCCTCGTAATTGGCCCTTCTGGTACTTGTAATGCGTCTTTTGGTTTGTTGTCGGCCTGGATCATGTCAACAGGCCCTCCTAGAAGAAAAGCCAAAAGGCTACAAGCAAAAGAAGATCAACAGTGTTTTGGTCTTTTTCAATATTAGGGTTTCTTTTATTGTACTATATATTGTAACATTTATTTCTTAATGAAAGAATCATCAAATTTCGAAATTAGCTTCATCTTGAAAGCTTGGCTTTGTCCAAAATTGCTTAAGGGAGGGATTCCCCTGATTTCATGCAATCGACTTATCTAAGGCATGGAAACCTTAGTGGCGTCTCCGTGCTAGCAGAACACTACAAGGAATCATCTTAAGGGTTCTCAAAGACAAGTTCTTTGTTGGTATTCTTTGTGTCCTTGGAAGGGTTTTGTTCCTACAAATCAAATCCACGGTGCTTGGGGTTCTATCTGTTGTGAGGGGTTTGCTTGGCCTTAAACATCCAAGTGAGTTCCGTAAGACAACAAGTTGGGGTAGTAGCCGAGAGTTTTATTGAAAGAGAGATCATTAGTGAGGCTAAAATGAGTGAGAATGCTTATGAGGCCATAAGCATTGAGGGAGTAAGCATTTGTGAGACCGAGAGTTATGAATGTGTTGTTGTGAGTGACATTGTGAGTGGAAATGCTTGTGAGACCGTGAGCATTGAGGGAGTAACACTTGTGAGACAGTGTGCTTTGAGGTTGAAAACATAGTGAAGCTGAGCATTTGTGTGAGGTCTTTACAAGTAAGGTGAGATAGTGGCCATGGGTGATGATGAAGCGATTCGAGCGAGTGAAAATGAAGTGGATGTGGTGGTGAAGTTTTTACCTAACACATTATGTTTCTTCATTGCAGGTGCAAGTGGTCAACTATGATTCATTTTAACTCCAAGATCATCATTCAATTGATTTTGTCATAACTATCTATGATCCAGGTTCAGATTCGAGGACGAATCCATTTCGAGAGATGGAGAATAATATGATCCAGGGTACCCTCCAGAGGGTCCTCGAAGACAGAGTTTCAATTGGGCTTATTATGGGGTTAATTTTGTATTCAATATTCAAGTCCAATACAACTTTGAAACCTAAAGAACCGGATTGAAATAGATGAGAATGACGCAAGCCCAATATAGAAGTAGTTTTGACGAATCAAGCCGAATCAAGTCCGACACCGAAAATTCAGCCAAGACAAGACTTAATGGGCTTGAGACACATAATTTGGGCCTTGTTACATGAAGGCAACGAAATTTAGGAGCTTTTGGTGCAAGTAGACAACTTTAGACATTTTGGGAAAAGTTTTCCACATTTGTTGACTTATTAGGCATCTTTTTTAGATTTTTATGATTTTGTTGTTTTTCCTTTATTGAATTTCTTGGCAAAGTTTTTGATTAAGTTTCTATTACTTTTGACTTTCTTGGAAAGCTGTCTAAGTTGTTAAATGACCATTAAGGGCATAGCTTTTAATTAGCCATAAGTTAGCAATTTAGGGTGTTTTGGTCTTTTTTCAATATTAGGGTTTCTTTTATTGTACTATATATTGTAACATTTATTTCTTAATTAAAGAATCATCAAATTTCGAAATTAGCTTCATCTTGAAACTTGGCTTTGCCAAAAATTGCTTAAGGGAGGGATTCCCCTGATTTCATGCAATCGACTTATCTAAGGCATGGCAACCTTAGTGGCGTCTCTGTGCTAGCAGAACACTACAAGGAAGTCTTAAGGGTTCTCAAAGACAAGTTCTTTGTGGGTCTTCTTTGTGGACTTGGAAGGGTTTTGTTCCTACAAAATCAAATTCGTGGTGCTTGGGGTTCTATCTGTTGCGAGGGGTTTGCTTGGCCTTAAACATCCAAGTGAGTTCCGCGTCATTTGGTATCAGAGCTTAGGATTCCGAGGTCTGATTTTTCTATCTTTACTTTGTGTTTTTGATTTAGTCTTTATTGTGTTTTGAGATGGAAAGAGAATTTGAGACCATGGATATAAATTTTCAAAATAATTTGGTCTTCGTCTTTCATACGAGATGTCGTATCAACTCTAGAGCATGTAGTATGATCATCAGTAGAAAAGATCCCACTAATTTTGCTAGTACTACACTAGTGGAAAAGTTGGGATTACCATGGATACCTATGGATAGACCTTACATATGGATGAGTGAATTTGGCGAGGTTGAGGTTAGTCATAGAGTTGTGGTAAGTTTTGCTATTGGGAAAAATTGTTGATGAGGTAGTTTGTGACGTAGTTCCTATGAGTACTACACATCTATCATTGGGCAAAGCTTGGTTTAAATTTAACAATGTGTTTATATGATATGGACAAGAATAGGTATAAGGTCAAATATGGTGAGAAAGTCATTGCTATCATTCCTTTAACACCACAACAAGCATATGATGATGTCTAGTATTTTCAAAGAAGTACGAGTAGTGAGAGACATGGTAATGTCGATAAATTACATTATATGGAGCCATCAGAAAATGACATGGTTAATGATATTGTTGAAGAATTTGTTGTAAATGAGATTGTAAGACAACAAGTTGGGGTAGTAGCCGAGAGTTTTATTGAAAGAGAGATCATTAGCGAGGCTAAAATGAGTGAGAATGCTTGTGAGGCCATTAGCATTGAGGAAGTAAACACTTGTGAGACCGAGAGTTATGAATGTGTTGTTGTGAGTGACATTATGAGTGGAAATGCTTGTGAGACCATGAGCATTGGGGAGTAAACACTTGTGAGGCAGTGTGCTTTGAGGTTGAAAAACATAGTGAAGCTGAGCATTTTCTGTGAGGTCTTTAAAAGTAAGGTTGAGATAGTGGCCATGGGTGATGATGAAGCAATTCGAGCGAGTGAAATGAAGTGGATATGGTAGTGAAGTTTTTACCTAACACATTTGTTTTCTTCATTGCAGGTGCAAGTGGTCAACTATGATTCATTTATACTCCAAGATCATCATTCAATTGATTTTGTCATAACTATCTATGATCCAGGTTCAGATTCGAGGACGAATCCATTTCGAGAGAGGGAGAATGATATGATCCAAGATACCTGACAAGAACTCGCTTGGGTTGGAAACCAAGCAAACTCCCAAGCATCTTTCTCAAAACCCCAAGAACTTTGAATACTGATTTTGTAGGACAAAACCCAACCAAGATCAGCCCCTAACCACCATGAAACTCATTTCCATGATAACCACAAGCATGAAATCAGATTGTATTTTGCTAGCAATGGAGACGCCACTAAGTTGCCAAGCTTAGATAAGTCAATTTGAACTTGAAAAGGGGAATCCCTCCCTCACAAGAAATTTAGCCATAGCCAAAACTTAAAAGCTTAAAATTTTGATGAAAATGTCGTGAATGTTATTCCAAAGAAGAAGAAAACAAACTTTAAATAGGTTATAAAGAGAAACCCTAAAGGTGTGAATGGATAAAAATGTCCCTAAAGTGAAATTACCAAAAGACCTAAAAACTACCCAAAGCTTTCACTCAAGCACGTCCCAAAAAGTCTTTTCCCTCCCATCTAAAGTAGCTTAAAACAATGATTAGAAACTAATCTAACTTAAGCTAATTTGAGGTGCTTACATCAAATAGTAAATTGACGTTCTTACTCAATAAGCAAGGTTCTAAGCATAATTAACCCTAATGACCTGGTCAACTAGCTTAATTACATCCTAAATAAAGTCAACATGTCGAGCACAAATGACAAAAATGCCCCTATTTGGCCGAATTCAACATAGTCCCAAAATAGGTCAAATCGGGTCAAAAGGGTGCTGGTGCTGAAGCTGCTCTGCTATGCTTCAGTCTGAGCTGATCTGGGTCAAATGAAATATCTTGGGGACCTCTCTGGTTATGCCCATATGTGGCTCTAGTGTGAACTTGACTTGGTTGCTGCAACTGGTCACATAGCTCTGAGCTAGTCCCGCAAAGGCCTCTCTAATCTTCTTTACTCTTTGGTGTGTGATTGGACCTGTTGGCAACTGCATGGGTTCCTCCAAGTTGTTAGCTGCATCCTGTGTAACATCCCAGATTTTCGGGATAATTCTGGAAAAGTTCCCGGACCAAAATTGCGGTCCCCGAACAGAGCGACATTAGCGGATAAGTGTTTAAGTGATGGAATATGGGTTGGAATAATATATTATGAATATTCATCGCGTTGGAAAACGTGTGGAATCAAAAGTCAGTTACGCGATTTTGTAAAACGCATAAAGTTTACGATTTCGGTCATGGAAATTGTAAACGAACTCCGATTGAGTTGATTCTTGAACTATCGGACTTGTTTTTTCCGAGACGAACAATTTTTATGTTTACACCTTTCGAAAATCGAGTCAGAAAGGCTTCAAAAATGCAAAATTCTAGAAAGTTCCATGATAGGGGCCTAAATGAAATTTTCTGGGGTCATTTGTAATTTTTAGAAACTTACCTATATAAACCCCATAGTTTCAGCATCACAAAAATGGCAAAACCTTCTCTCCCTCCTCCACCTGCACCCATCATCGCCCTTGGAAGAAGTAGTCGTTGGCAGCAACGCCGGCCACCACAGGCTAGCGCACCGGTGCAGACCTGACCGCCCAGCGACAACGAGCTCGATGGTGGCTATCGATGGCCGTGAAAGCGCCGACAACAGCGGCGGCGAAGGGAAAGAAAGGGCGTGAGATGGGTTTGACGAATCCGGCTCGTCGCTTCATTCACACACGAGCCCGAGCCACCAGCCAAATCGAAGCCCTTGGAGAGTACTACGAGTATGCAGAGTTGATTTTGCCGAACAGCGGCTGGTTACACGCAAAACAAGGAGGGAACGCACGTGTGAACAGTAAACCCTAGATAAATAGTAGCTCTGATCGGACCAGGATCACGAGTGTCCGCCTAGCCAGGTAAGTAATCCATGCGATGATTACTTGTGACGTGTTGTGTTTTGAAAATAGAGAATAAAGTAATTTTATAAGTATATGTATAACCATAAACAGGAAAATATATATATATTATATAATATATATATATATATATATATATATATATATTAAGATATATATATATATATATATATCTATATATATATATGCAAATAAGATACTAGTAAGCCTAAGATTGAAAGTATAAGAATGATAAAGTAAATGTATATACATGAAACGTGAGCAAATATTATGAGTCTAATTTAATGATACTGTGGATTGGGGGTTGTAGAAACTACACCCTAAGGAATTGGATCAAAGTTTAAAGATTGACAAATTGTAAGAAAGTAACTATATATGTTCAGAGTATGTAGAAGGATACAAAAACAAGATCACGAGTACATACATAGCTAAGTATAAGTATGTATGATTAAATGGGCACTTAAGTAGGTAGAAATAGAGTATGAATGTATAAGCAAGAGGCTGTGTGTGATAAAGTCCAAAAAGTAAGTAAGTTGCATGGATAAATAAATAAGCATGTATCTTATTGTTGGACAATTATGACCCATAGCGTCACTATTTGTACAGATCATGGTGTTGTTGTACAAATTAACTATGTGACAAAGGAGATTGATATCTTATCATTTGTGATTAGATCACCTTAGATATATAAATGATAGGAGGTCCCTATGATTAGTTCCTGGATTGAGAATGATATGAGACAGTATCAGTCCACAAAGGATTAATCATTAAATATCCCTAGTCAGAGTATTATCGAGATTGGACATCGGTAATGCGTAAAAGACTAGTATTGCACTTGTGCACGTTGTGAGGGCATAACGGGCATAGTTATCATATATTTAAGTATTGGATACTTATGCAAGTGCGGTAGGAGGTTGTGTTTCACCGATGGTTACGGGAAACAGCTTCTGGCTCTGCCCGATAGACCCCCTCGGAATCCCATTGGTAGTTTGACCATGTGTCTATGGGAGTCCGACATCAGGGTAGGTGTATTTGGTCTTAACCTGAGACTTGCACCGCTAATACTTATGACAATCAATATACTTTGGTTGAGGTCGTCCAGGGCTTTAACCGGTTCTGTGTACGCCAATACTGGGTATATTGAGAATCGTAGAGTATTGGGTGTGATGTCAAGACGGAAGTATCACTCCAGTCATAGTGGAGATGATGTCACGTAGGATACGGTATTAGTGCTCTTAAGTGCTGCGCGGCCATCGGGATATTATGACTAGGTCATGTATATCCGATTATAGAGACTAGTTACTAGACATTCGACATGTGCTTCGTACGGGGCAGACACAACTCCAGCCCCAGGCCTAGCACGTGACCATCCGATGCTAGATCGATATGCACTATACGATGTATACTACGCGCCTGATACAGATCAATATATTCCTGTAAGGATATTTCCGGAGAATTGGGTAGGCATGGCGCTTTGCTAGAAGCCAACCTTGTCTTGTGAATCGGTAAAACGTAGTACTTGGTACGTACGTGTTCGGATAGTCCGATAACCGAATTTACTGCCAACATATCCGGAGATCTCATGGGTCGCTTCCCAATGATACAACCGATGACGTATGACTCGCACTTTAATTAATCTTGGATTATTTCGAAGAGAGAGAAAATTAATCTGGGATTAATTGCGGAGATATTTTATCTAGGATAAAATATCAATTTAAAGAGAGAGAACGATTAATCTGGAATTAATCGATAAATAATATATTCGATATATAAACGAAATGGATTTCGATTAGGAATTAAAATTATATTTTAATTCGGGCACTTGAATTAATTTAGAATTAATTCTCGAGCGACGTGATTAGTAAATTGGATTTATTAACGAGGCATCAAGAAAATCGTTAATTAGAATTATCGAAACCGAGCTCGGAATGTGTTTGCGAAGTTACGTCAATTTTGAATCTCGTGCCGCAAGTCGCATCGCAAATCACATCGCAAGTCATAAAAGTCAAATCACTTTTTGGAAAAGTAACTTTGACTCTTTGACTTTGACCTTTAAAATTTGGAGGGAAATTTTGGGGGAAAAAGACTTTTAACTTTTTGGAAAAGTGAAAGCCTTTTCCTTTTCACCTTTACCAAGGATAAAAGAATAAAGTAATAATTATTACATTTGTTTTATTATTTTTTGAAAGCATAAAATAAATGGTAATGCTTTAGTATTTTTGGAAAATATATAAGTGAAATGTTTGACACCTTTTTCCCTTAACCTAAACCATTTCTCCATCTCTACTTCTACTCTCAAGTTCACGCCCAAGGCAGTGAACTGCCCAAGGGTTGGCCGAAAATGATGATCCATTTTGAGGGCTTTGTGGCAAGATCCAAGTGCTAGCACACTCCTAAGAGGCATACGAAGGTGTTAGGGAAACTCACCCACGAGCTGGGAATCGTTTGACGCAAGTTCGAGGCTCAAATTCATGGACCAAAACTGAAAACAGTGAGCAGTGGACTGCACTGCTATTGGCGCCACTTTGAAGGGGAAAATCATTTTGTTCTTCTTCAAATCGTCACAACCGATCGATGTGAGTATTCCGCTATCTCCTTTGATGTATTCACACTTATTATTCATGCTTGTCATCATCTTGGGACATAGAATAAAACCAACAATGGCATCAAGAGCATAGGTTCAAGCATGAAATTTTTAGGGCTTAAAATTGGGTATTTTGTATTTGAGCATGATTTGAATAAATTGGATGTTTGAGTATGCTTAATACATGTTGAATTGAAGATTGATTGGATCAATTTCAAGAAAATGATTTGGAATAATTTTTCCCTAAAATAATTACCTTGGCCGAATATATAGGGTTTTGTGGAATCTTGGAAATTTTTGATTTTGATTCATTGGATGAGTTAGAATAATGATGGATAATGTTAATTTGAAATTAATTGGATTAAATTTTGAATTGAACAAAAATCCTCAATTCCTTTATGTTGGCCGAATGGTATAGCCCTAATTTAGTCTTGGATTTTTTATTTTTGAACATTGGATGTGTATGAAATCATTCGGGAAGTTAATTCGATGTCGATTGTGGATTAATTGGATTGAAACCGAATTGGACATAAAATAACTCCCTTGGCCGAGACATGTAGCATAGTGAATGGGTTTGATTTTTCATTAAATATGTTGGACATGTGATAATGAAATTGAGCATGATTAATTGGACTAATTTGATGTTTTGGAAATATTGATTTGGGTGATTAATCATGATATACACTTTAGGTAATTAAATTGGAAATTTGGAATTTGGTAATTTAATTATTTGGGCCTTAAAATTGATTTGGGCTTTTAAAGTTGTAAATGGGCTTATTGGGCTTTGTTGTACAAAGTTGGGTTTAGGCAAATTGGATTGGATCCAATTGGGCTCAAAACCACTTCCTTAAAGCCCAAATGTGACTTATAAACCTTTAAAGTTTAATTGGGCCTAATGGGCCGAAATTGATTTCTTGGCTTATGGGGTTACTCCTTGATTGGGCTTTGGTTGCCAAAGCCCATGCCTTAAAGAAATTAATTTAAAGCCCATTGGACTTGAATTAAATTGACGTTGGACGTTAATCGGGCTTGAGACCCGTAACGATTAAATTTGGAATTTAAGTCGTAAAAGGTTTATTAATAAAGTGTAATATTTAATTTGGAATTAAATAAGTGAATTAGTATTAAATACATATTAAATTGGATTTAATGTTGTAGTTTAATTTAATTCGAGAATTCGTACTTTGAGTACTTATTCGCAAAAACGAGTTTGACTCGCGCAAAATCAAATCGTTGTTTGAACATTGGATGATCACTAATTATCAGATTAATTAATTTGATTAGATTGATTGATAACATGCTTGTGTGAATACATGGTTGTGATGAATGAATAATGTATATCGGATGGATATTAGACGGGTGGGGGCAATTTTGGAAATTGTTGTAATAAATTCGATTTATTAAATTGGACCTCGTGTCCAGCCTTATCACCCTCTATTCTCTTTGTATTCTCTTCTCACCTATTCCCCTCAATGTAAATGAGGTTTCTTTAGAAGTGTAGTTTAACGGGTAGAAGTAATACAAATGCTAGTTTGAGAGAGAAAGGGAGAGATTTGATCTAGGATCAATGTGTTAAGTATCCATCCGCATATCATTATTATTTATTTTCATATGCGCTTTATTATGTGTTTAGAATGCATGTTTAAGGGTGTATGATGACGAGACCTAAATAAAGATAATAAATTAGTAGCCAATTTGCACGCGAAAAACCCTCATCAAATATCATGCGTTTTTCCTTCCATTGAGTGATTCTTACTCAAGATCTGAAACTGGCATTGGGTTGTTGGCCAAAGTCAAGCCCTTTGTCCGTCGAAGATGTGTTTGAATCACGAGAGTTTTGTTCTATATTGGTGTCTTGTCCAAGTTGTGGTTTTTTTGCCAAAGTCAAGACCACTTCTTGTCCATCGACATTGATTACGAAGCTTTCCATGGTCAATGGGTCGCGCTTGACTGGGATCATTAGGTTTTTGTGCCAAAGCCAAGGCTTAGTTGATTCAGAGGAAAAAGGGTTAGGTAATACATTGGATGTATTGGCATATATAAGATATATGTTTCGGACTTGGATGTCTCCCTACCGGATCTAGGAATTGGATGAGATCCAATTGATCTTAGAGATCTACCTAGTTAATTATCACATACAATTTTGTGGCCAAAGTCAAGATTGTGTGTTATTTAACGGGATCCTAGCCCACTAGGAACACGGTTTCCCGAGTACTCGACAGAGGGTTAGAGGCTCGCCGAAAAATAGTGGGAGGCAAGAATTAATTTGCAATATTCATTTAATTACTTGCCATACGCGCTCATCATTCAAATTATTCGTCATATGATTAAATGTTAGTTGGACTAATATTTAAATTGTTGTTTTAAATAAGCAGTTGGACTGTATTATACTTGATTATATAATTGGATTAGGTAATCAATATATTTGAATTAATTACTTTACAGTTGATTTTATAATTGGATTATAGTAAATCAATGTAATTGAGGTTAATTGATTTAAATTATATTTGATTGTATAGTTGGACTATAATAATCAATATAACATAGTACCACGAATCGTTGATTAAATAGTTGGACTATTAGAATCAAGATGAATGAAAGATTAGTGTTTAAACATAATCCTATGTGAAAATGTATTTAAACGACTATATTTTAATTGGGAATAATTTCAGGATGGTCCTGGAAATAAATAATAAGTTACTTTATTTGATAAAATAACCTATTATGCCTAAGCCAGGAATTAAGCAAATAGTAGAGCATAATCTTTGGAAGATTTATGTGATGATAACTTAAGTGCTTAATTCGATATACTTGTCATAATCTATGATTAGATTTAAGAAGTATTGAAATTGCAATAAATAACTCTTGGAGGGTTAAAGACTATTCTCGAGGAGATAAAGTCAAACTTTGCAATTAGGTAAGGCGCGCAAGGCGCACTATACTTCAATATTCTAGAAACCCAAGGCTTGGCCAAAGGCTTCTGAAATATTTGAAAGGGCAAAGGCAAAATCATTATGATCTTCTCGGAAGATAAATGACATATCCTAAAGTGACTGTCGTTTGGATATGGCAGACACGAAGGAATTAAAGAAAGGGAAAGGCTCTGACTTTAAGAATGTTTGTCAATATTATGTCTATTACTAGTATTAAAATTGGATTTAAAATACTTAGTATGGTACATAACTTTATGGATTGATGTTCAGAATCTGCTGTGAGCAGGATACTGACTTCAAGCTGAGATTAATCTGCGAATCGGAAACAGGATGAAAGTCGCTGTTTCGACCGTAGAACCCTAAGTTTAGGAACTACCTTTTGGGTATGTACTTAAATTAGGAACTGTTATAATGTAACTAGTTTGACTAGAAACATTATCTTTATATCAGTGTTTAATCCGTTGCGAATAGACCTTTATATTCTAGAACACTAAAGTGTTTCATTATATAAAGAATGATATTAAGATAAACACATTAGATGTGAGTAACATAATTTATATTTTGAATATAAATAAATCTCAAACATATAAAATGACAAATATATAGCTCAAACTGATTTGATCAGTAGAGACTTATTTGTGGCATTGTTGTCTGGGACACAATTAAACAAGACTCGTATATCCACGCTTTTGAAGAGTGGGTACTAGGACTGATTTGACTATTCAAATAAAGTCTACGAATCTAGTTTACTAGGTAAAGTACCTGAAACGCTATTTACTTGGTAATAGTAATAGTGCCATCGATCTGTTAGCCCTATTCATAGTGAAGTAAGTGGGCCCATATCTAGCAATACTAGATATGAATATGAATATTTCATGACCTTAACGGATGTGGCATCACATTATGGTTATGTGTTTCTTTTGAAGAACATAAATCGATAACTTTTAGAGTTTCGACACGAAGTAGACAAACAAATCATCTAAAGTATTAAACCATCGCGGTAAGACCGTAATGGAAAATACTTAAACAGTAAGTTTCAAACATACGTGAAAGAGTATAGTATTCTTTCAATGAGGACTCCTCCTAGGACATGTCAGTTTGACTGTGTGTCCGTACGGAGAAACCGAATTTTGTTGGACATGATAAGGTTAATCATGAGTCGCTCTGAGCTACCATTTCCTTCAACGGATATGCATTAACAGTGCAATACTTATTTAGAATAAGGTTCCATATAAATCTATTTGACAGATATCATATTAGATATGAACGGGAAAGAAACCGGGTTTCTCATTCCTGATGATTTGGGTATGCTAGGCATATGTTTGGATGATACCAAACTAAAACCCAAATAGGATAAGTGCCAATTATAGGTTATCCTAGGGGAAACCATAAGTATAGTACTTTGCATCTCACGAGAGAACAATGTTATTGTTGCTCACCATGCGATTTTCCTAAGAGGAATACCGATATGCAGTGGTAAGTGGGAGGATGGTATAACTCGATGAAAGTCGGAGTAATACTGTTCAAGGCACGAAGTCCTTAATGGAACACAGATAGTTCATCAAGGATGAAACTATACCATTAATCTTCGAATACACAAGAACCGCGTAGATCGGAGAGAATCAGAAAACAACCTGGGATATGGGTTTCTGATCTCACCTCATAAAGATGTCAATCTTATTAAGGTAGACCAACCGACTACGTTTGAGGAAGTGATACAAGTATCGACTCCCTATTGTGGCAAAGTGCCATGAGTCCAAAATGGATTCCATGTATACCACTATGTTTGGACACTAGTTGATGTACCACAAGGCATTATGTCTATTGGTACAGTATAAGTCTTCAAGGAAGACATACATGGATGGCAACATACCAACGTACAAAGCTAGGCTTTTAACAAAAAGGTATCGTTATCAACATTGTGTTGATTACGGCTCAACCTTTTACCTGTTGCCACGGTAAATCCATTTGGTGATGCTTGCTGATACTGCATATTTCATTTATGAAATGTGTCAGTTAAAGATCAAAATCGCTTTCCTTAAACGGAAACCTTTTGGAGGATGTTTATAACATCCTGACGATTTTGTCGTACCTAAACCAGCAAACTAGGTTTGCGGGTTGTTCGATCCATGTTTGGATTGAAGCAAGCATAATGTTCTTGGAGCTGACGTTTTGATGTAATCATAATGGTGTATGATTTAATTCAAAATGAAAATAATTCTTGTGTATATAAGGAGGTTAGTGGGAGCGCACTGACAATGAATGTCCTGTATAAAATAATGATAATATATATCATTTCTTGGAAATGATATTCCCATAAAATAATCGGCGAAAGCTTGGCTTTCGAAATAATTCTCCGTAGAATTCTTAGGAGTAACAACCTTTATTCTAGGAATAAAGATCTATTGGGATAGATTTAAAGTTGTTTAACACTCTCTGAGAAATTGTACATTTAAAATGTACGTGACCTGGTGTCTCATACGCTTTGAGCGTATGGAGACACAATCAGACCAATCCGAGTGATAGTCACTGGATTGAAGTTAAGAACATCCATTAGTATCTCAGAGAACTAAGGATGCTGTCTTAGTCTATAGAGAAGGATAACTTGAAGTGACTGGGATCACTGTATCAAGTTTCCAAACCGATAAAGACGACTATAAGTCGCAAACGGTACTATAAAGTTAGAATACCGAACAGTGAGCTGGAAATCTTCCAAGCAAGATATTGTTACCATATAAGCAACAAATGCGGATTATTGCTGCAGCAGCTGAGGCAGCAATAGAAGCCATTTGGGTCGATAATAAATCTAATTAGATTAGATATAGTTCTGTTAGCAGCTGAGCTAGGCGTCAGCACAGGCTAAAGAATTAATGGTCTCATCAAAGATCCAGATATATACTTCGATATTCATCTGATTCGTTCGGATCATACATCGTGGCGATGTGATGATCGTATAAATTGCGTCAGACGATAATCATGTAAATCCGCTGACGAAAACCTTTTCTCAGCAATTTGAGCGAACCGTACATAGTTCGGTGTTAGGCACTCGAGTGACTGGCTATAGGCCAAGTGGGAGATTGTTGGACAATTATGACCCATAGCGTCACTATTTGTACAGATCATGGTGTTGTTGTACAAATTAACTATGTGACAAAGGAGATTGCTATCTTATCATTTGTGATTAGATCACCTTAGATATATAAATGATAGGAGGTCCCTATGATTAGTTCCTGGATTGAGAATGATATGAGACAGTATCAGTCCATAAAGGATTAATCATTAAATATCCCTAGTCAGAGTTATCGAGATTGGACATCGGTAATGCGTAAAAGACTAGTATTGCACTTGTGCACGTTGTGAGGGCATAACGGGCATAGTTCTCATATATTTTAGTATTGGATACTTATGCAAGTGCGGTAGGAGGTTGTGTTTCACCGATGGTACGGGAAACAGCTTCGCTCTGGATAGACCCCCTCGGAATCCCATTGGTAGTTTGACTATGTGTCTATGGGAGTCCGACATCAGGGTAGGTGTATTTGGTCTTAACCTGAGACTTGCACCGCTAATACTTATGACAATCAATATACTTTGGTTGAGGTCGTCCAGGGCTTTAACCGGTTCTGTGTACGCCAATACTGGGTATATTGAGAATCGTAGAGTATTGGGTGTGATGTCAAGACGGAAGTATCACTCCACTCAGTCAGTGGAGATGATGTCACGTAGGATACGGTATTAGTGCTCTTAAGTGCTGCGCGGCCATCGGGATATTATGACTAGGTCATGTATATCCGATTATAGAGACTAGTTACCAGACATCCGACATGTGCTTCGTACAGGGCAGACACAACTCCAGCCCCAAGCCTAGCACGTGACCATCCGATGCTAGATCGATATGCACTATACGATGTATACTACGCCTGATACAGATCAATATATTCCTGTAAGGATATTTCCGGAGAATTGGGTAGGCATGGCGCTTTGCTAGAAGCCAACTTTGTCTTGTGAATCGGTAAAACGTAGTACTTGGTACGTACGTGTTCGGATAGTCCGATAACCGAATTTACTGCCAACATATCCGGAGATCTCATGGGTCGCTTCCCAATGATACACCGATGACGTATGACTCGCACTTTAATTAATCTTGATTATTTCGAAGAGAGAGAAAATTAATTTGGGATTAATTGCGGAGATATTTTATCTAGGATAAAATATCAATTTAAAGAGAGAGAACGATTAATCTGGAATTAATCGATAAATAATATATTCGATATATTAAACGAAATTGGATTTCGATTAGGAATTAAAATTAGATTTTAATTCGGGCACTTGAATTAATTTAGAATTAATTCTCGAGCGACGTGATTAGTAAATTGGATTTATTAACGAGGCATCAGAAAATCGTTAATTTAGAATTATCGAAACCGAGCTCGGAATGTGTTTGCGAAGTTACGTCAATTTTGAATCACGTACCGCAAGTCGCATCGCAAATCACATCGCAAGTCATAAAAGTCAAATCACTTTTTGGAAAAGTAACTTTGACTCTTTGACTTTGACCTTTAAAATTTGGAGGGAAATTTTGGGGGGAAAAGACTTTTAACTTTTTGGAAAAGTGAAAGCCTTTTCCTTTTCACCTTTTACCAAGGGTAAAAGAATAAAGTAAACATTATTACATTTAACTTATTGTTTTTTGAAAGCATAAAATAAATGGTAAATGCTTTAGTATTTTTGGAAAATATATAAGTGAAATGTTTGACACCTTTTTCCCTTAACCTAAACCATTTCTCCATCTCTCTTTCTACTCTCAAGTTCACGCCCAAGGCAGTGAACTGCCCAAGGGTTGGCCGAAAATGAGGATCCATTTTGAGGGTTTTGTGGCAAGATCCAAGTGCTAGCACACTCCTAAGAGGCATACGAAGGTGTTAGGGAAACTCACCCACGAGCCGGGAATCGTTTGACGCAAGTTCGAGGCTCAAATTCATGGACCAAAACTGAAAACAGTGAGCAGTGGACTGCACTGCTATTGGCGCCACTTTGAAGGGGAAAATCATTTTGTTCTTCTTCAAATCGTCACAACCGATCGATGTGAGTATTCCGCTATCTCCTTTGATGTATTCACACTTATTATTCATGCTTGTTTCATGATCTTGGGACCTAGAATAAAACCAACACTTATATGTATGTATACTGTATCAAGTATCTTGACTCATGTTAAATGAACATAGAGTATATGTGCATAGAATATACATGTTGCTTTATATGTATGTAAGTATATCAATAATATGACTAAATCAAGATAAGTTTTGTATGAGCATAGAGTGTGCATGTATATGAATGGTCTCAATGTATCATAATTATGCAAGAATGAATGCATGTACATATAGGATTGTATTAAGAAAATGCATAATTACATGTTATTTTCAGAAGCTAAGTTAAAGCTAAGGATGTTTTTTTTTTAGATTCAAAGTGTTACAAAGAATAGTTTCAAATGTTTTTGAAAGAATGTATTTCAGAAAATGTTCCTTATAGTTGGGATTTGATTTAAGTTTTAAAAGTTATTAGCCATTTTACATGATTTTTCGGGGCATGAGGTAAAACCTCACCCCAGTATGTAACTATTACAGTTGGAATTGACGGATACAGAGGACATGTGCACATGTAGGGCCAGGATGCGGGCTTAGATCGTGTATGTGGTCCCTAGTATAGAGCTTGGGTGGTAGCATTGATCCGCTCCCACAGTTCTAGTGGTGGTTACGTTGCAGTTGAGTTGTTGTCCTGGACGTGACTACACCCAGTTGAGTTGGTGTCCTGGGTGTAGGCTCTACGTTGCAGTTGAGCTGTTGTCCTGGACGTAGAGTACAACCAGTTTCAGAGATCCCAGTTGAGTTATGGTCCTGGGCCATAGAGTACACCCAGTTGAGTTATGGTCCTGGGTGCAGAGAGACGTCCAGTTGAGTTATGGTCCTGGACGTAGAGCAGTTTTCAGTTTTCAGACTCTCAGTACATAGTTTTCAGATTTACTGTATCCGGATTTCAGAACTCAGTTTTCAGAAACTAGGTTCTAGAACAGTTTTCGGAAACCAGAGATTCAAAGCATGATTTCAGACATAAGTTTTATAAATAGATTTTCAAATAGAGTTTTCTGAAAACAACATTTCAGAAAAGGTTTTCAAGAAGTATTTATGAAAGCATTGCATGATAAGTAGAGTATAGTTTACAATTATATGCATATAAATCATACATTTTAGTTATCATTTGAAAGCATATAGTTGGCTTTAATACATGAGACATGTCTGCATCAGTATGCATATATGGTTAACTTTGTTGTATAGCATGTTCATATAAAAGTAACATTTTGTAAAGTAAGAGTGATAGTAGCATGATCTTATTTAAATGTATATGTATCAATGATGATTGTTAGTTGTAATGCTTACTTAGAAAGACATATTGTAAGAATGCTAGATCATGATGAAATGATAACATATGCATGTATACATAGATAGTGATAGTGGATTAAATGTTTGAAAGGAATAATATTTTAGAGTTGTCCAATTTGATGATATTTCAAGATAGTGAAAGAGAAAGTTATAATAAATACATGAACCAATTAGTAAAGAGTATAGAAAGTAAGTAGAAATCAGCGTAACGCAGCAAAAGCATGATGAGTCTTAATATGTAGTGATATAGGAATTTAATATATATATATATACATATATTTTACAGATATAATTTTAATGTAAAGCAAACAGAAGTTAGCATATGGTGATCAGTTAAAGGTACAGTAGCAAAGTAACATGTTTGTGAAATGATTAAGAAATAGATAATTAATTCGGACTTCATAAATATTTGCATGGTCATATAGACAACTCAGGTTAACACATAAACGAAACTCAGATTTTGTGTGTGTTTGACGCTTAGTTATGAGCATGGTTACTTACTGAGTCTTATGACACACCACAACAGTTTGTTAGTTTTGCAGGTTAGTAGCAGTCATACTGAGCCATCAAGATTTAAGTGAAGACCTTGAAGATAGTGGATCGCCCCAATTACAGTCAAGAGAGTCTTTGAGTCATAGGTTGAGTTATGGGTCCTCACGACCCTTGTATTTGTATTTGCATTTGTATCTCATATGTATGAGTTATGTAATAGCATAGTTTTATTTTGAGTTCTGGCCGAGGGCCAAGTGACATGAGTCCAACCACACCAGAGACATTACAGGATGCAGCCAACAACTTGGAGGAACCTATGCAGTTGCCAACAGGTCCAATCACACGTCAAAGAGCAGAGAAGATCAGAGAGGCCTTTGCGGGACTAGCTTAGAGCTATGTGACCAGTTGCAGCAACCAAGTCAAGTGCACACCAGAGAAACATATGGGCATAATCAGAGAGGTCCCCAAGCTATTTAATTTGACCCAGATCAGCTCAGACTGAAGCATAGCAGAGCAGCTTCAGCACCAGCACCCTTTTGACCCGATTTCACCCATTTTGGGACTATGTTGAATTCGGCCAAATGGGGGCATTTTTGTCATTTGTGCTCGACATTTTGACTTTATTTATGATGTAATTAGCATGGTTGACTATGCCATTAGGCTTAATTATGCTTAGATTTGTACTTAGCCGAAGCACGTCAATTTACTATAGCATGTAAGCACCTTAATTAGCTTAAGTGAGATTAGCTTCTAATCTTTGTTTTAAGTTTATTTACGTGCAAAAGGACCTTAATGGTCGTGGTAGAGGTGCTTGACTTAGGGCTTTTGGTAATTTTAGCTCTAGGGTCATTTTAGCCTTTTTACTCTTTTGTAACCCTTATTATATGACTCTTCTTTGTATTTTTGGATAACCAACGTAATATACAACATCTGAAAGAGAGAAAAGCTTGAGCTTTCCATGGCTATGGCCAAAACCTTGTTGAGGGAGGGATTCCCCTTTTCAAGTTCAAATTGACTTATCTAAGCTTGGCAACTTAGTGGCGTCTCCATTGCTAGCAAAATACAATCTGATTTCATGCTTGTGGTTATCATGGACGTGAGTTTCATGGTG